>OW388085.2:3200776-3313899 GCA_936449025.2 Sarcophaga subvicina
ATGTGGTAAATTCTGAAACCACAACTATTTTTATTATAATTGATTTTTTGAAATAACATTGAAACTATATACACGGTTTTATTGCAAATTCTGTTACATGCGATCTACTCCTAAAGATGTAATAGAATACTTAACTTCAATTATTGAAAATGAGAACTTTTCTATCATATACAGTGGACAGCAAAAGTCTTAGTACGGCTATACATTTTAGCATTTTCATAAGTGCTGTGATTAGGTCGTAATTTTTATTGAAGGGTGTACGTATGTATATTTTACAAAAGTACTATTTGAAGCAAAAGAGTACTTTTTACTACCATTTGATGCAAAAGAGTACTTTTTCAGTTATAATTCAGTACCATTTCAATTTTTCAGTTTTGCAACACTGGTACAAGCTAACGACATATTTTTGCTTCCCACCTGCACCGGCTCCAATTACCAACAATTTGATGGGAAAATAATTATGCTGAATCAGCGTTTGCATGCTCGCGCATGTTGGAGCAACGAGATCATGCTACCCAAACAATAAACTATTTTTTCAATAAAACTATATTTCAAAACAAGAAAACCGTACTGTAAAATTCCTTATCAAAATTATATTTTTCCAATAAACAAATACAAAATGATATAAAAAGAAAATTAAATAAAGAATACAGTCTTTTACGGCTATGCATGCTCCCAAATTTGTATGGAAAAAGTTAATTAATTTCAAAAACTCCCAGCTTTGCACAACAATAACACGTTCAACTATATTTATATTTATTCAACATTAAATCATACAAAAAAATTAAATAAAGAATACTGTCTCTTGCAGCAATGTATGCTCCCAAATTTTTATGGAAAATAAAACAAATTAAAAAAAATTTTTATTTCAACATTAATCACACCTATGTATATGCAATGCGTGAGAATTCATACGTAGAAGGTGAATCAAGAAAAATAATAAATTTCTATTACGTATTGAAATGTAAAACTGTACTTTTAATAAAATTTAATTATAATCCTAAGAAATGTATTTAGTATAAGTTTTAGAATAATATTTTTTTCCCAATAAAAATATTAATATAAAAATAAAACATATTAAACATTTTTTTATTTCAACATTAATGACACCTGGTAAAGCGTGAGAATTCAGCAGATCTAATATCACAATGAAAAATTTATGAAATATTTTTTTGCCTACACGCGTCAAAACAGTATGTAACTTGATATGCGTTTTGCATTGAATAAACTGTGACTATATGTTTTTAACTTTTAATAAATGCACTTTTATAAAAATAAAACAAATAAAACATTTTTCATTCCGACATTAATCACATCTATATGTAAAGCATGAGAATTTAGCAGATCAAATATCATAATGAAAATATATGAAATATTTTTTTGCCTACACGCGCCAAACAGTATGTAATTTGATATACGGTTTGCATTGAATAAACTAAACAACCGGCATAAACGCATCACAATCACCCTACATAACTCTACATCTCTCTCTAATATATGTATATTACATACTTAAAAAATAATTAGCTTACTTTTCAAAACAAAAATATGAAACCATAAAACAACCGTCATAAACGCATCACAATCACCTTGTATAACCCTACACTCTCTAACCCTCTCTAACAAATGTTACATACCTATCACTCAACCAACTATAACACACACACACACATTAAAAAGCACATTCGACCATGGTATAAGAAATATAGAAGGTAGTTTCAATCAAAATCTTTTTATAAAATAAGGTTTTTTGAAGTTTTATTTTCTCATAAACTATATATGTAGCGTTGCCACATTTATAATTTTGTTGTATATTCTCAATAAATTATTTATGACAAATGTGTAATTTATAATTTAGCATATTTAAATATGATATTTATTGTATTATGTTGTGCTAAAAGTGGTCGATTGAATAACTAATTTCCGGTCATAATTAAACACACATTGATAAGTTTTTAAGGTTAATTAAGTAATAATTTTTTTCATTTTTTTATTAGAATACAAATATTTGGTTTCTTTTATATGACGATTTAGAAAGCGAATTCGAAAAAATGTTCGACCAAGATAAAACCTTTTAACAATTTTTATATCTAAATTTATATTAGTTAAGTCCAACAAGTTTAACATATAATTTGGGCTAGTATTTAAATAATTTCCATTAATTTTTAAAAAAATTGAGTTTAAATGTTCCAAAAGTTTTAAAAATCGGTATTAGGCTTATGTAAACCTCCCTCGGACAATAAATTTATATATGTATAATTTTCATCTTTTTGTGCCGAAGTTTTGAAGCCAAATTCTGTAAGACCCATCTTGAAAATTATATAACCCGCAAAATTTTCCAAACCATCGAATTCAATATCACTTAAATTTTTAACATCATCCAAAAACTGCTCTGTTTCTTGATGTTCTGTAATCTATAAAAATAATTAGATATATATAACGTAGATTCTACAGATATTTGCCTCTATTTGCTCTTCATCGTCTATTGGGATTTGATTTATTGGATTAAAAATTTGTTGACTTAACGTCACGTCAGGATCTACTATTTGAAAATCTAAAATTTTGTCTTCGCAATTATGAACATTTGCTTCCGAACAAAGTATGTTTTCATTGCGACCTGATTTTATGAATAATTGTTAAGAAAAAATTTAAAGAAATATAATTTTCTTAAATATACTTAAAAGATATGATCTGAAACGGTACTTAAACTCTAAAGGCGATGGATAGTCATGCAATCCTCCCTTTGCACGTATCGCACTAAAAAAGTTTTCTACGCAATCTTGATTTAGTTGGCAGTAAGCACATATTTCATTCCATAGTTGTTTCTTAAATAATTTAGAAAAGGCGGAAGGACATTATTATTTTGTATAATGCCTCTTTGAAATGGAAGAAAGTTTCCATTTTCACGGGGCGCAAATAAATTCTTCACTACTTCAGACATTGTTCTTAATACATGATTTTGTTGGGAAAGAGCTAATCCATATGCTTTGCTTAGTGGTCGGGAATCTTTATGTGGCGTTCTGCTGTTAAATATGTCAAACCAGTTATTCACAATTTGAAAAAGTTCTGAACATTGAATGAATTTTTTGTAATCTTGACATAAACCTAATTGAGTACATCTTTTTAAGGCCGTTGCTGTGGTGTGTGAAAACAATTTTGTGGCTGTTTTCACTTTTTGGCTGTTTGAAATAACATTTTCAAATTAGCTTCGTAAGTATTGATATATCAAAAGTCTTATCTTTGATTCCAATTTAAACACAAATATTTTAATAAACAATTTTTTCAAAATATTTTTCAACTGAATTTATTTGAAAATTTATTATTTTCATATGACTTCAAAGAAAATGTGGGGAATTTAAAATTAATATGGTAGCATTATTTTAACGAAAACGTCAAAATCCTTAAGCATGTCAGATAGTGAATTTTAAAAAATAAAGAGAGAATGAAACTACCTTCTATATTTCTTATACCATGCATTCAACCAACTATGACACACACACACACACACACACATATATATTAAAAAGGATTACCTTTTCACAATACATGTTACAAACCTATCGACTAACCGAAAATGACCGGCTGTAGCGTAGGGATGATCCCAAATTTGTATGGAAAAAGTGGCCCCGAAGGTACACAAACATACTACTCATGGGCACGAAAGGAGGGCAAAATGTGTGATCAAATTATATACCCATGATTTAATATTTATATATTTATTGGTTAAATCCAGTACAACAAGCATACAATCTTATTTAACCCATTCGCTTACTTTAAATATATTACAACAAGCAGGCTTTTGAATTAGCAAATTTTTTTTGCCACAAACATAATATAAATATGTAAAAAACTTGAAAAATACTACAAATTTTTTTACAAAATTTTTTACAAAAATAATACTTTATTTCTTATAGAGAATGATTTTTCACGCAAATGTATATGGCAATGGGAATGACTTCATATAATTTAGCCTTGGCAGCGAATGGGTTAATAGTACTGTTTATACAATGTTATAATGATTAAACTAATTATATATATATATAGGTTTCATAAAAAGGCAATGATTATATTAGTAAAATTTAAGTTAACCTTGCAAATGGAAAATTCTATCTAAATGAAAAGTGAAATTGCTGTCTTAAATTGCATCACATTGCTTTTCAATTGTATATTAATATGAAAGTGCCTTGCAGATTCTTGTTTCTGGTACCTTATGGCGTTTATCATGTAGCCTCTCTTAGTTCTAGCTTATTAAATAGATAGTGTAGTTCCTTTTGATAGATAATTTTGTGTAGGAAAATCAGCATACGATATTTTAAAAAATTTTCTGGTTACATATTGTAGATTTTGTATGAAAAATGCGGGATGATACTACTATATCTACAGCGTCCATAAATGTATCTTGCTGTACTATTATAAGTTACGCTAAGTTTATTTTTACTAACAGAGTTCAGACCCGCAAAGAGTTCGCATCTACACAAAGGGTAGGAATTAAGTATGTTTTCGTCAAGAGAATACGTATATTAAAAGATGTGAAGGATTGAGCCCTACAGAGATTCCTCAGCATAGCATACGTCTTTCCACATATTATATTCACATGGTGAGTCCAGGAAAGTTAACTTTTAAAGATAATACCTAAGTTATTGGCACATTGCACCAATTCTATGGGTGAGTCACAAACGACAAAAGGCCAATTTTCCCAATTATGATAGCCTTTGATTTATTCGCGTTTAGTAATATTATAATATTATATGTTTAAGTAATATTATAAAAACGTTTTCTATACTCGAGTACATTCAAAGGTGTCGAAATTTGTTATTTTTGTGCAGATGATAAGAAAAGGCAAAATAACACTAACACGAGATCAGCAGACAAAATACAAAATAACTTTTCCGGTTGCAGGTGTCATTAGAAAGCATTTTATTAGAAATAATTTTGAGCAATGCAGCGGATAACTCAACGGGTACAATTTTCACAAGGAAACATATGCTACTCGCGTATGCCGACGACTTCGACGTTGAAAATTGCGACATCTGTCTTTTCAAATGGCGAAAAGAAATCAATGTTGGTAAGTTTAAGCGAGTATACAAGAACTTTACTAAACTGGTAGTTTCACAACAACAACTTCGGAATAGTCGGATAAGTTATCTGCTTTGGTGCAGCCAGAAATGTTTTCTACATAATTTATTTATTGTATATTCAAAATTTATATTAAACTAACAATAATCTAACAATTGAAATCTAAAGAAGGACATTAATTTAAGCACGATCAACATCGAGAATAAATTTGGCTATCATAGTTTTTTATAAACAATTTTGTATGTTATGTGAGTATGAGGGATGCAGTGTCCCTCTTCTTTAGGGGAATATGGCCGCGATAGGTTAAATGTGGGAATTTGGATGGAATGCCAATTTCTGAAGTATTTCTCTAAATACTTTCTAATCTCTTATTTGCATATTCGAGTTTTTGATATACCACGGAGCTGCTTTAATTATACGTAAAATTTTGTTCTGATTCCTGGTGATTTTCGATGTGTGAAGCTGAGGCAGTACCCCATAACTGAATAGCGTAACACCATATTGCTTTCAGAAGTGAATTAGAAGTAAGTAAGTAAATTTTCTGCCGATAATGTAGCTTTTCAGCTTCTTATGAGTTGTACCGATTTTTGGGTTTGTTCGATAGTTACCTTCTGCAACAGTATTCAAAACATATCTGAGCGGGACTGAAGGTACAGCGGCATATATTTGGAGTAAAAATGGACCGCAGGTGGTTTACAAAGAATTTACCTTTTTCAGAACCATTATGATCCCAAACCCCCGAGGACTCTCGTAAAAGTGACTTAAATATAATTTGAAGAAGCTCCTGTATTGACTGATTGTCTGTAATAGAAAATCTACCCCGTTCTTTCCACAATTTCGCTTTGGTAGGATCTTAGCTGGCAAAATATCTCAGTCAAATATGTTAAATTGGTAATTCTTTAAGTCCAGTCTATCCCGTAAAGGTATCTTTGCTCAATTTTTGAGAAACGATTATTAGGAAACGAGGTTAAAACCTAATACAATGAAGTTATTAAAGAATACCTTACCTCAGACCACATGCAGAAAAACCATGACTCTATTTATTCCCCCAAATAGTATTTACCCAATCATGCCAGCACCGCTAAAAGTCTGGATTTACTTTGGAATGCGAGCATTGATGAATTTTTCTTTAAGCCAACTCTAACCCCGGACTTCTCAAGTAGCTAAGCTTTTTGACCCCGTTGCTAAGACTTTTATGCAACAAATTTGGAAAAACAGAACTGATTGGGACGAATGTTAAAAACCAATGACGTTGAATAGATGTTTGTCGATGATTACCTGTACATCGAAATTTTAACCCTTAGAATGAAATTTTGAACTCAGAATGAGTTTACCTTACTGAAATGCGGAGGTTGAAGGAGTATTTAGTGCAATGAATTTTGTTAAGTCCATAATTAGAAACAGATTATCTCTGAGTTCTGAAAAATTACGGAATTCGTCGCAAATCTTCATAGCTGTTTCGTCAAATGCAACAAACAAAAAATCAAAGCATTAATGGAACTGTTTTATGGCCAAACTTAAATAAAGAGGATTTAAGTGACTTTGACGATATAAATTTTTTTAAAAGAGAGTAACGTCTTTTAATAATACTGTCTTATTTGTAATAAATTTTGCGTTAGCAGATTATGTAAATGCCAGTAATTAAGAAGAATAATAAAAATTTAGAATATATACATCTCAAAATGATATGGTTTATACAGATTGCACTATGCGACAAAAAATAAAAAATTAAAAACATCCGAGCCACTACATCGTCTAAGTTGTTCAGTCAGTGGAATAATACTCAAAAATACATTTTTATTTGACAAAAACTGTTTTTTTAATTTGTCCAACAAAATTATTAATTTCCCAAATATTTCTTAGCCTATTTTGAAAATCTAAAGCTTTTTGGAAAGGGGAGGAATGAGCCTTTAAAACGATATTCAGAAACATATGGTTCAAACTTATATATTATGAGTTTTGATCGGGTAAACTTGGAAAATATGAGTTTTTTCAAGTTTGACCATTCTTTATACAAAATTTAATTAAAAATTTTAAAATAAATGGTGAAATTCTTAAAGTGCATTCTCTCGTCAAGAGATTGACACTTCGTTTGATAAAATGGGACAAAAATTAAATTGTGTTGTAACAAAAAAAAATTGCGAAAACTATTTTTAAAATGAAAAATTCAATTAATTTCTTTTAAAATAGAAATTTCTTTAAAAATACATTACAATAATACGGCAATATAAGTATTAAATATTTTAAATACAACAATTTTGTGCCAGCATCAACTACTTGCAGAAGGTTTAATGAAGTAATCTCCGAGATTTTAGAAATTGGTAAGATATCTGCTTCAATTTGTGTTTACACAGAAAATAATTTTACACATTCCTGCAGAATAGGTCTTAAACATTTTAGGAAATTTATTTATTTATTTATTTATTTTTCGGATGTTCCAGTAAACTTGTGTGATTTCTGACAACCGCTAGAAAATCTAAGAAAAAACACCACTTTTAGATTTTCTATACCTTTTCAAAATAAATAGCAATAGCCCTATATGCTATAGAATCCTCTGGTGCGTTGGTAATTTGTTTGGAGTTTCTAAATTTATTGGGTGCAAAATTTTAATTGAGTTTTGGAAGGAAGTATATGGCCAATTAAAGCCGACATATTTAAATTCCGTTTGTCTAAAGATAATGTACAAAAAAAATTATTGTGAAAACATACATCTTTTATGTTATTTATTTTTTTTATTTTATTGTTTTACAAGTGACAATCAATATTTCAGTTCTTCGAATTTGTCACTATTATTGTTGGACTCCTCAGAGTTGGGTTTGAAATTATAGAACTAATGCAGTGTTGCACAGGCAGTGTTCGACTATTTTTTCTTTAAGATTTTTCGAACACATAAAATGTATAGGAAAATAAGGAGCAAAACAACTTGTTTTAAGCAAAACTAGTTTTGTGGCCCAAAACATGTAAATAGACACGAGCTATTAGATACTATAATTCTTCCTCACTTATTTTAATATCCGTAATCAGTCCATTAAATATTCATCTAAATATTGTGGTGGTTTACGGCACCTTCATCCAGCAAGGATGGCCCGTTGATCCTGTTGTGTTGCCGGATTATAACTTGAAATTAGGTCTTGGTTATTCACACTGGATTCAAGAATTTCTGATGGAGTTCTAAAACTGCTGGACATTTCGATTGTAACAATAGGCAATATAAACGGATAACATTGCATTTGTTCTTCATTCTTCCACCCTTTCATGTAGTTGAATCTGAATGTTGACTATCTGATGTGTTTTCGTTTAATAACGAAGCTGATTTACGTAACGTTTAGAAACGAATCCATCATCGAGTTTAACAACGTAATGAAGAAGACCTAGTTTTTTTTCAGAATGACACCTAGTTTCCATAAAGGCTTATCGGAGCAGTGAAATCGGACATCAACTCGGCTCGAAATCGTTATAAAATATTTTAAATAGTTCAGTTTTAAAAATTGTTGCATCATTGTCGATATGTATATGCTGCCTCCCATGCATGAAGTACTGCTTTTGGAGGATTCTCCCTCGTGTATACACATGCAGAACAGGAGTGTACGTACTTGGTCGAGTGTGCAAGTGCAATCAGTGAACCACTGTACGAGCGTAGAATCGGTCGTAAAATACTGGATTCCACAAATAAATATTTCAACTGCATCGAACAGTCCGACAGCGTTGGGTGCAAGGTGAGGATTTAGGTTATTTGGCCCTCCATTCCTTGTCAGCTTAACTGAGTTATCATCCATTGTTATCAAGGAGAGTGCAGTCGCTGCGCTGACCAACTTCCTCGATGAATTTGGTGGAATTCGGCCAGTACAGGGACCTGTGGGATCGCAACGGACAGCTACGCGTGTTCAAGTGCGCTCTGATAATCAAAGCTAAAACTTCGACCTCTCTAAACGCTCGGTCTTTACCACTAAATATAATTATGGTGTGCTAAATTTCTTGAAAATTTACTGTACGGTCTGGTACAGTAGGACTTGTTAAATACTCCATCACCTTAATTTCCTTTCGAAGACGTAAGCTTTCATAGCGGAGGCGTAAAATATAAATTTCTTATATCTCAGTTTCTGTTGTTGTTGTGAGCGTTCAAATTTTGTGTTTGTAATGGGGCAGCGCAGGTGTCAAAAACTGTCGATTCTCCCGTAGGGGTAGTAATCCGGTCCTCTGTAGAAACTGCAAACGTGATTCAGGAGGAAAATTTTTTTATCGGCTTGAGGGGAATTCACAAGTTTGCCAGTGTCGGTGTTTTCAAAAATTACGTCAACAATCTCCTTTAATGTGACTTCCAACGTGTCTCTATGTTCCGAAAAGAATTTATCCGAGGCCTTTGGTTCAGTACTTACTCGAAAATGGTGTATATAAGGTGCTTTCTACTGAAAATCAACTCCATCTCGAATTTTTGTTATAATGCATTTTCTTATTAAAAAAGTAAGGGTTATCCCA
This sequence comes from Sarcophaga subvicina, assembly GCA_936449025.2. NCBI lineage: Eukaryota > Metazoa > Arthropoda > Insecta > Diptera > Sarcophagidae > Sarcophaga > Sarcophaga subvicina. The sequence goes on from OW388085.2 coordinate 3,210,329, forward strand.
CTTCTGACGAGGTAACCACGTTGTGCTTGACTATTTATCGTACGATACCTGTGCATCTTTCTATAGTATTCTTTATTGTGCGTAAGACTATACCGCTCATAGTGCAGACCTCTGCATCTTCCGTCATTGTACTCTACAGATCAACCGTTATAAGCGACTAACCGAACTGCAACGGTTTTGTTTTCTCCTACCATTTAGATATAAATGTTATCGAGTGCAAATATTCTCTCAACCACCTACACCAAAAGCTTTCCGCGAACTGTTGATTGTCATCATAAGTTGCGAAAGGTTTCATTTCATTCGAAGAGTGTACTAAGGAGTAAATGATTTGGTGTTAAAAGCAGAGAATTTTCACTCTTGAGCGGAACTTAAACCAAAGGTGATGAACTGACTATATTTTCAACCTCTTTCAACATTTCGCGAAACAATTTCTCACTTGGCACATTGTTGGTAATATAGGCTGATTTTCAAAATGTATCAATACAAAGTTTGTATGCAGTTCTACTACGGAATATAAATTATGTAGATATGCAAAGTTACCAAACAATCCATCAACTGTAAATCCGATGCCTAATTGCTTTCTGACTGCGTTAAAAATACACATTGACGACGTTTTGAAATAGTATACATTGTAAACATTTTGTATAGCGGCTTTATGAAACATTATACTTTGTTCAAACACTGTTTTTATTGATCTACCTAGCCTAACCCAAACGCCTCCAATGTGAGGTGATTATGGTAGAATAAAGTTCCACTTAGTGCGTATGGTTGTAAAACTTTTTATTAATTCGTTTTTATAGAATTCTTGCTCTTTTACGAAGTTTTTTGGCGTTCCCAAAATTTGTAGCATTGAAAAACTTTCTAGGAGTTCCACTACGACGCATGAAATTTCAAACATTTATTATTCAGTGTGTTAATAACCTCTATATGCTCAGCTCTTACTGTAAAACAAGTAAAGAGGGTAAAAAATATTTTTTCACTACGTACACCAACCGCCACCATCAGTGGGTCGAAATAATCCACACTGGTGAAAGTAAAAGGAATACAATAAGCTGGTCTGGGTTCTGGCAGTTTCTTTTTATTTTGAATGTGGAATATTCTCTCAATAGGGCCTTAAGAATTCTTCTTAGCTGTGGGATATAATATCGTGGTCTTATTTCATTAGCTGTGGTTTATTGGTTGATATGTTCATGTTTATATGAAAGGTCATAATTAAGAGGTATATATATATTTTTGGCTAGAATAATTAAATAGTCCGCCTTCTTGGCGAAGAATATTGCTTTCGTGCAGTCTTTGTGTTTTTTATAAGTGGGCTTAATTTAATTATTTAGTGCCGTTTTTATCACAAATCTCCACAGAAAAAATTATATTTCAGGAGAAAACCTTAGCAATTCCCAAGAGTTCTTACGCAAATAATCAGTTTATATCAAAAGTTATTGACGTAATGTATTTGTTGGGTCATTTCAACTTTGTATATTATTTTTTATATTGTAATTAATAATTATAATGAACTGAATTAATGAAAAATAATAATAATGCATTTATGCAACATAAATTAGTATTACCCTATTGTTAAGTAAATTTAATATTGTTTAATACATAGAATAAGTTCAATGAATACATAGCAATAAGTAATTAGAATAAGCAACGGAGTTGCTGAATTGGAATACACAGTTAGAATTAAGTATGTAAAAACTGTAGATTTAAGAAACATTGAAATAATAAAGTTAGTTGATAATTAGACACATACTCGACCGGTCCTTTTACTTCGTAAACGGTTTGGTCTTCGCGGTCAGTAATCAAGTGTCCATTATAAATAATTAAATTATAAGTATAAGCAGGGACATAAATATTGATCGCAATCGAAAAAAGATTAAAAGACCAAACTCGCGAAAAGTTTTATAAGTTTAAAGTTTAAATTTGCGAGTGTTAAAAAATTTTAAAAATTACTTAAAAAACTATCACAAATAAAATCAAATACAAAACAACATATAAAAAACTAAACAATAAAATTAATAAAACATACAACATACAAAATAAATAAAAACAAAAAATTCTCTGAGCGAGTGAACATCTTTAAGGGCCATTTTGTGAATGCGAGTTTAAACTCGAGATTAAGTATTTCCAGTTAATCTCCAGTTAAAGTTAATCTTTCGTTAACTTAATTTTCATTTTTTGAATGGTAGGTTAAACCTAGTAGAGCTGCCACTCTTATAAGCAAAAATTTCAAAGTGTTCCACAACAATTTGCTTTTGTATAGAACAAAAACAACAAACAAAAACAAACAAAAGCTGAATACTATTGGTCTTTAAGTAAAAAAATAATTTTTTAAAAATAATAAATAAATTAAGATTGTCTATTGTCAATTTGTGTTTTATATAATTCATAATCACTTAAAAATTTGTCTTGTTCGTCTTTCTCTCACTTAAAAGCTTTTTTTTTAATGAAATTTGTCAACTACTTTTCATAGTTAATCTACGTTGGTTTAACTGTTTAACCGTAAGGCTAAACTTAAGATTAAGTAAAATCAAAACCTGAAAACGAAGATTAACTGGAGATTAACTTAATCTCGAGTTTAAACTTGCATCAAAAAAATGGCCCTAAGTGTTGTGAGAACGTACAAAATACAATATAAAACATAAAAATAAAATAAAAACAAAGTGTTGTGCGGTGGAATAAATAAAGCAGAAAAAATAAAAATAACCAACAATAACAATATAAACAAAAATATACAAAATAAAAAACAAAGATACAGTGTAACACGAATTACGAATACAAAAGTGCTGATAGTGTAAAAGTGAAACGTAAACATCATAAAGAAACACTACACCGAACACATCAACACACTACACGAATAACAAATCACATCGTTCGACGACTTCAATCCAGGAACTCTACCTATATGCCCCGTTGCAACAGCATTCTGTGTTAATCGGAAGGAAATAAGGAGAGTATTTCTCAAAATTCTGTCGTTCGGAGTCGACGTTAAACTGTAGGTCCCGCCACTCACGTATAAAATTAACGCACACAACATGAGTGGTGTGAGAAGCTAGGCCGTAATCCTGACTGAAGGGTTGTAATGGCCAATTATGTATATGTATGTAACACGTATTTACACTAACAATTTGTTCTCTTTGTTAGTGAGAAAACATTCAGCATACCATTTGTGTTGCTTTTCTTGTTTACTTTTCATCTATTTTTCATAATTTCGCACTATGTGGCATTTACCCTGAAAAGCTGGCCAAAAAGGCAAAAATGAATTTAAAGAACTTTAAGAAACTGAGTATGCATTTCGATAGACAACAAAATTCTGCATTATATAGTGAATTTTCACGACATTAAGTTGAGATTTGTAGACTTGAGACGATGTCAAAGTCAGGAAAGTGAAGAAAATTAAATGCGTTTTTGGTGTTTTTTTGAAATTTTAATAGGTTTATATGATATTTTTTGTGGCTAAACGAATAGAGGTTTTATGTTGATTTTTCTTTATTTGAAAGGTATGAGCAACTGCTACTTTCATTTTTATATATATATATATATATGTCATATATTATTGTTAAACTTATTCGTTCAAAATTTAAAAATAATAAAAATTTCACATTTTGTTATCCTACCCAAAAAAAAGATAAGGATTTTAAAGGTGAAAGTAGTTTTTAGTAGTTTAATGTTATATACCACAAGAAAATATGAACTCGCTACATTCAGGAGCAAAAAATAAAGTTTGCGCAAATTTGCGCAATTATTTTTGGCGATTTTTGGAAAATTTTACTTTTTTTGAAAAATTAAAAAAATTAGACGTAGTGTAATAAAGCCATAGGCAATAAAGCCATATGGCGTACGAATTATGCGAGGAAATTCAGTAGAAGCGATACCAATCGAGATGTTCTGAATAGGTTACTTTTAAGCAGTGACCCTTTTATAAGCTGCAGTACACAAAAATCGCGAAGGAATAGAAAAGCATTTTCATCAGATACTATTAAATTACTCATTCCTGACATTGATGATGAAAATGATAACGATTTTAACGATTGTAGTTAGTTTCAGTTTTTAAGTATTTTTTTAAGTTAAGTATTAAATAATGTAAAATAAATATTATGAATAAATATTAATTATCATAGAAGTTCAAAAACTTAATTACATATGTATATCGACTATTATAACAATATGAGATGTATGTTAGATTTTCTTAATGGACCGTATGTGGTACCTAGGGGCACTTATGATCCGATCATAATAAAATGTGATCATAAATGATTCACATTCATATTAAACATGTTCATGTTGAATTTCATCGAGGTAATAAAATTTTTAAGCCAATTATAATTGCTAAACATATTTTTTAAGGGGCCCTATTTTGGACCAAGGGGCAATTATGGACCGACTATAACAAAATTTGGTAATATGATTTAGATTTACAAAATACACGTTCATACCGAATTTCATCACGATACCGATGTTTTTAAGCCATTTATAAACGCAAACGTGAATTTCTAAAGGGGACTTTATATGGGGACCAGGGTCAAATGTGATCCGATTTTCACCAAACTTTACACTATGATTTCTTAGTACACTGAACTGATCCATGCTGAATTTTATCATGATTGTTGCATAATTGCCATAATTATGTGTAAATAAGTGCAATTTCGAGGGGAATTTGTATGGGGGCTAGGCGAAATCACGGACCGATTTGAACCAAAATCAGTTGGGTTCATCCTTGGGCCTAATTATCACTAACACTATCAAAAAATTTCAGCCATTAACTCATAAAAGACTTCTATTAATTTTGGCCAGGTTTTCAGCAAAATGCCACAGTGTTTCGTTTCGATCAGTGTTCCGTTCTACGCGTTGCAATACTGCTTGTATAAGTTAAACATAAAAATATTCATTGCAATGTAATTGGATCAAAAGTCACTGCACTTTTCCATTTAATTATGTTGCAATATTATTTTATAAAAATATTGCTGAGGTTGTGTCTGGGATAAATTGAGTTAAGTAAGCATAATTAATCATTATAATAAAAATTTTAATTTTTAAAGTTAGTTATTAAATAAACTCAATAAAGAAAAGACCACTTCAGACTAATGTCTGAGGTTCTTTTTAAAAATAAGAAATAAAATAAATTTCTTTAATTGGCGCCCGAGCAGGGACCCGTGATTTTTTTTTCGAATAATAAAAAAATTAAGTAAAGTTTTATAACGTATAAAATACGGTTCAGTTCGGAAAATAAAAAACAATACGTGGGTGAAAAAAAATAAGGAGCAGAAACGAAGGGCCCCTTTCAAGGAAGACGAACAGGAACTGGAAACGTCCAGTAGCCGCTGCATCCTTAGGAGAGAAGAGGACAAAGACGATGGAAAAAGTTTACCTTTTAATGTAAGGAATTTAGAAACAATTATTAAGAGAATTAAATAGGTAAATTACTAAATTAAGAAAAATTTTAATTAAATGAAAAATTGCATAATTATTATTAACTATTTACTTACAAAAGAAAAAATTTGAATCTAATACAAAAAACAAAAAGAATATCTTTAAGACAAATTCAAAATAAAAACTAGTACTGAATTTTAATTAAAAGAAATTTTATAAAAAATTAATGAAAAATTTTAAGAAGAAATTAATGTTTAAGAAGAAATTAATTAAAAGATATACCTCAAAGAAAGGATAAAGGATATAAAAATAAAATAATAAAATAATTTGTGAAAATAAAAAGGAAACTGTTGCGATTCCTACGGGACCTTCCAACAGTATAAATAATAAAATAAAAAACAGTAAAAAATTAGCGTTTATAAGAAATCTTTTAAAAACAAAAAGAAAAAACTGTTGCGATTCCTACGGGATCCTCCAACGGTAGAAAAATAAAATAATAATTTTGAAAATCTATTTATATGTATATGAATTTAAAAATATTTTGAAAATTTTTATATTGAAAATAAATAAAAAAAATATATATTCAATAAATTAATTTATCAAGAAAAACATATATAACAGTGTAAGGAATTAGGACAGTTAAATAAAAATAAAATGTCAAACCCCAACAATTTAATTAGACCACCTGTACTACCCTCCACCGCTGTACAAGAAAATCAGGTTACATTTAATATGAGGGAATTAGAGACAGAAATACGTAGGATAGTGACTGAATCTATTCGAGACCAGCTTGCTTCAAATAATAATAATATTCAAGTTGACCAGGATCAAACTATCAATCCTGAACATAGGGCACAGTTGAGTGATCTAGACAGGGTACCGGACGTGGTTAAGTGTTTGAGAGAGTTTGCCGGTCAACCAGGCGAATACAGTTCTTGGAGGAAATCTGTAGAGCGTATTCTCAATATCTATAAACATTTAAAAGGAACAACGAAATATTTTTGAATCCTAAGCATAATTAGAAACAAAATTGTTGGCAGCGCAGACGCTATATTAGAGTCCTACAATACACCCTTAAATTGGGAAAGTATATCCCGCTGCCTAACTTTGCATTATGCTGACAAAAGAGGTGTCAGTACTCTTGAATATCAATTAACAACGTTAGTCCAAGGAACTGTAACAGTTCAAGAATTTTACCAATATATAATCATTTATCCCTCATACTTAATAAAATTAGCGCTATGGATATAGGGCAAGAATTACTACACCTCTTAACTCAAACTTACAGGGATAAAGCTCTGCATACTTTCGTTAGAGGGTTAAAGGGAGATCTGTCTAGACTTTTGGCTATGAAAGAGCCAACAAACTTACCCAAAGCATTACACTTGTGTCTCAAATTAGAAAATCAGAACTAATTATGCTCATAATAGGAAATTCATATCCACTGCTTCGCGCAACCAATCTACATTTTATCCGAAATTAGCACACATTCTACCGCCACCTCGACCAAATAAGAGGCCAAATTACTTTCAAAAACGAGATCAACCTTCTCAAGATTTACGGAATTACCAAACTCAAGGTGACATCCCAAAATATAATCAAAACTACCAAAATAACTATGCCCCACAAAGACCTTTCTTTCCAAAACCCCAGTCCAAGCCAGAACATATGGACGTAGATTAAAGTATAAGGACTAGAAACATAAACTACATGAACAGACCAGCAAAGGAATTTTCATTTGAAATCTGACGAAACATTACACGATTATATAGAAGGACATAGAAATGACAAAACGGACTACGGTCATGACAGTATTGAAGAAATTCATTTTTTAGACTAAATTCGTCCACCCTCCCATATTTTGAGTGTAGGATGGACAGTGGAAAAATTTTAAATTTTTTAATAGATACAGGCTCAAACAAGAATTATATACGACCAAATCTTGTAAAAAATCCTATTCCGAACAAAGAAACTTTTTATGCAAATTCAATTGCAGGAAAAGTAGAAATTCGATTTCATACCAACACCTTCCAATTTGCACGAACAGATGTACCAGTAAAATTTTATTTATTACCGGAATTAAAAACATTTCATGGCATTGTCGGAAACGATACTCTTAAAGACCTTGATGCTGTTATTCATACCAGACATAACTACATGAAGTTAGGAGAAGGAAAGAAAGTTTTACTTAAAGATTTTTTAGCGGACAATATTAATATGACTACAATTCGAACTGATCACATGACGCAACTACAAAAGGACATGCTGAAAGAAGCTGTTTTAAAATACCCGCCGTGGTCTAGTAGGTAGTGTGTTGGCTTATTAGACGAAAAGTCAGGGTTCGAGCCCCAGGCCAGACATCAAAATAAAATACAAAAAGTATTTTTTCGGCGACTTCCTCTCAGCAGATTTCTGGCAAAAACTCTGAGAGTAAATAAAATTGCCATGAAAAGTTTCTCAAAAATCTGTCGTTCGGAGTCGACTTTAAACTGTAGGTCCCGCCACTCATGTATAAAATTAACACACACAACATAAGTGGTGTGAGAAACTAGGTCGTAAACCTGACTGAAGGGTTGTAATGACCAATCATGTATGTATGTAATCTTCTTTCAGCACCGGACGAAAAACTGACGTACACTACTAAAATTATAGGAGAAATACGGACGAGAACAGACGACCCCATATATTCTAAAACATATCCTTATCCAATGAGTTTTAAAAAAGAAATTGAGACTCAGGTTAAAACCCTGTTAGGCGATGGTATTATTAGGCCATCGAAATCCCCATACAATTCCCCTGTGTGGATTGTTCCCAAAAAATGGACGCAAGTGGACAGAAAAAGTTTAAAATGGTCATAGATTACCGAAAGTTAAACGCTATTACTATCGCGGATAAGTATCCCTTACCAGGAAGAAGCAAATATTTTACGGTTTTAGATTTAAAAAGTGGTTTTCACCAAATACCTTTGAAAACCAAAGACATAGAGAAAACTGCGTTCTCTATCAACAATGGTAAGTACGAATTCACTCGATTACCATTCGGACTAATGGTAATATCGCACCAGCGATATTTCAACGTGCGCTGGATGACATTTTACGTTCTCATATAGGTGTTAGGTGTTATGTCTATATAGATGACATAATTATTTTTAGTCCAAACGAGAATCAGCATATCAGGGATATTACAGAAATATTTCATACTTTGCATGAAGCTAACATGAAAGTTCAGCTTGACAAGTGCGAATTTTTTAAAAGCGAGGTAGAATTTTAGGTTTTCTCATTTCTCGCCAAGGTATACAAACAAACCCAAAAAAATTTGAAGCCATTATTAATTTTCCATATCCTACTACATTGAAGGATTTACGATCGTTTCTAGGTCTCTCTGGATGTTATCGTCGCTTTGTAAAGGATTATGCTAAAATAGCAAAACCCTTAACAAGCCTCTTAAGAGGGGAAGATGGACGCGTGTCCAAAAACCAGTCAGGAAAAAAATTAATACAATTAGATGAATCAGCAAAAACTGCTTTTATGAGAATAAAAAATGTCCTGGCTTCAAGAGATGTAATATTGACCTACCCAGATTTTAATAAAAGTTTTGAATTAACTACAGACGCTTCGAATTATGCGATAGGAGCTGTCCTTAGCCAAGATAAAACACCGATCACATTCATATCAAGATCACTGAATAAAACTGAAGAAAATTATGCAGCCAACGAAAAAGAAATGTTGGCCATAATTTGGACATTGGAAACCCTAAGGAACTACTTATACGGTCGTTGTAAAGTACTTATTTATACAGACCATCAACCTTTCACATATGCCTTGCGCAATAGGAATAACAACACTAAAATGAAACGTTGGAAGGCTATATTGGAGGAGTATAATTATGAACTCCTGGAAGGAGTAACGTAGTAGCGGATGCTCTTTCAAGAAACCCACACAATAAATCTGTCGATATCAATGCCTTAACGGCTACTGTACACAGTGATGATAACTCTGGTAAAAATCTAATTCCATCAGTAGAATGTCCAATTAACGCGTTTAAAAACCAGATTTTTATTCTTATAGGTGAAGTCAATGAATATCAATTTAGATTACCTTTTCCCACTTACCATAGACATATTATAACAGCCCCAAGTTTTTCAGAAGACGAATTAGTGAGCATTTTTAAAAAATACCTTAATCGTAGCGTGATAAACGGACTATTTACTTCCGAGGAAATAATGGGAAAGGTACAAATAATATACCCACTTCATTTCGCTAAATATAAAGTAAGATATACGCAAACTCAAGTAGAAGACTTGGTTGACACCTCTAGACAGGAGGAAGAATCTCTAAAGGTTCATAAAAGAGCACATAGGAATGCAAAAGAAAACAAACTTCAACTCTTGGAAAAATACTATTTTCCAAAGATGAGCGACAAACTAAATAAAATAATAAAACAGTGCAAAGTGTGCAGAGAGTTAAAATACGATAGGCATCCCAATAAATCATATATTTCACCGACTCCAATTCCACAATATGCTGGAGAAATACTCCACATGGACATTTGGAGCACTGAAAAAGATTTGACACAATAGATAAGCTTATAAAATTTGCACAGGCAACAGTGATTAAATTAAATGCGAAAAGGCATTAAATTCTGAATCAATTCTTTTTATGCTCGAAGATCAGTTGAGTATTAAAGTTTTCAAGACTCCGCCATACAAAAGTACTGTAAATGGGCAAATCGAGCGTTTTCATTCAACCTTGTCGGAAATAATGCGCTGTCTTAAGACAGAAAAAATACATAGAAGCTTTGAAGAATTATTAGATAGAGCGATATATGAATACAATTGCACTATACATTCTACAACAGGTAGGAAACCCATTGAGATGTTCTTTGGAAGAAGAGTTAGTACTAGTCCAGAACAATACGAAAATGCAAGAAAAGAAAATATAGAAGCCATCGTTAGGAAACAGAAAAAAGATATGGCAAATCATAATAAAAAACGAAAACCTTTTAAGGACTATACTCCAGGCCAGAAAATTTATGTAAAAATTAATAAAAGACTAGGATCGAAATTATCGTCCAGGTATAAAGAAGAGATAGTGAAAGAGAATAAAAAGAGTACTGTACTTACGGAATCTAATAGATTTTGAATCGAATTGTTTGAATTTGAATTGTTTTTGAATCAATTTGTAAATTGTAGTGGCAGATTTTAAATAAAATATTGAACATCAATTTCAAATAATAACGGTCGACGTGATGATGTGTTTAGTTAGCATAATTATAATGTCATAGTCAGTAGTATGTAAACGCATCCTGACGCGTCTACTGAGCCGAACATTTTCCAGTCACTACTAAGACAAATAGACCATGCGAAGTGTATTGGGTCGAACTTATAAGATTAATATTTCTTTTCAATTTGAGCTGTTCGACTGAAAGCAAGTAAAAGGAAAATACCCTATAACTAAATATAACTTTTAAATAAATTCTCAAAAAGTTAAAGTGGAGAAAATTTTTAAGTGATTTAGTGACTATTGAAATTTTATAGTGCATTTTCTTTTTTGTTCTTAAGGAAAAGGTAAGATTTGACATCCTTTATTTGAAAAACTTAGTGGCGTGAGGAAATTTTTTTAAATTTTTTAGTAAAAGTGTGAAGCGTTAATAAGAAAGTGACGTCAATACCTAGTGGTACTAACGGTACTATCCCGTTAGCCCATTATCTTAAATTTACCTCGTGTTCCTTTTGACTTTTGAAGTCAGAAGTTCCATAAATTTTTTCTTTGTAGAAGTTCATAAAGAAAAAAGGTAACGGTGTATTAATTTCTTTTTGCGATCAGAAAATATTTCATTTTATTTCTCTTTAGAATTCAAAAATAGTGGTGTTGAAAATTTTGTTGCACCGTGTAGAATACACTGTTCGGGCAGTGATATTCGAAACAAAAGAAGGTAGATAAGAAGGGGAAAATTGGATTTATCCAGTTGCCAGTCTGCTGGACTAACAGCACCCCAATTATCACTGGAAGATCAATCCCCCAAAAACTACTGAAGAATTCCAGGAAAAAACTAGCAAGAGACTCCAAAAATGTCGTAATTTATTTATTATATTTTCATATTTCATTTAATTAATTTAGTTATAAAATTTTAATATTATAAATAGATTGAAAATTTGTTCTTTTATCGTTTTATCATAGTATAAAATAATAAGTTAATAAGTTAAATATGCATGGAAATACCCATATGTTTAGACTTCTACTAGACATATTTTAAGCAAGACACTTAAAACTCTCAACAACAACATCACCTACAGCTATTGAAGAGGCCTCATCAACATGCTGCAGAAACATTGAAATCGGTGAGTGTTTTTTTTCTTTAATTTTTCCTTCTTTTGCTTTCAATATTATTTCGTGTTATTTGACCTATATACATGCATATTTAATTAAACAAATCTATAAATAGATTGATCCCTAGCAACATGTATAACAACATCTTGGTTTATTAGAAAAAGCTTTTCGTTATTCTTTTCGCACTCTACTTAAATTACTAAGTCATTTTTGTTTAATGGTTTTTTTTATATGCTTATATGTAACTTCATTTCTTACATTTTTTGTTTATTTATTTTTTTTATTGAATTTGTAATGTAAATTAAAATTTCAAATTTAAATTTATTAATTCTGTTATAGCAGTTTACTGGTTATAGTTTTAAGTTAATTTCTTTTTATTCTGATTGTCAATTATTATGAATTATGAATTATTACTTACTAATGAATGAAAACACTGTGAATAAATAATGAGGAAATAGAATATTTAGGACAAGTTTCTTACTGATGTGAGGAGATTGGGTAGGTTAAGCATTTGGGATCTTAACAAAGAACTGGCGCGAGTTAAGATCATAGGAAGGGTGGGTGAAGATGCGCGTTAGTCTCCAATACCATCGTGGAGAGAAGAGGTTTGCGTCGATTGGTTTGGTTGACCCATTTTTTCCGTTTAGTTAATCCTTAAATAGGGTTTTATATTTCCATCTTCTAGCATGAAGGATTAACACCCGGTCCATTATATTATAGTTTCCAGGGAGTCTATAATAATTATTTATGATAATGACGAATATTATTGGAAGATGAGATTGATGAGAACAAGAATCCCCCCACCGACTGCTTGCTAGCTTTAATTCAATGGCTCCTGTCCGTTCTCTCCCTCTCACCAGAGCACCTAAATACCAATAACTCAGCAGCTTCTCCGTGTAGGCTGTGGCCGTATCATAGTTTGTTCATTACATAAATTGGCGCCCAACGTGGGGCCCGAATAAAGTATTGGTTACTAAACTATACTTTATTGGCTCTACTCACATAATTCATAATTAGTTTATTTTTAGATTTCATTTACTTGCGAAGATAGTAGCGGTATAACAATAGAAACCTAGTGTTTAAATAATTATTAGTCTTATTTGGATTTTCATGTCTTTGAGTTTGAAAGTTTCGAAAACATTGACCAATAATACGCTAGTAATCCTTTTGGACATAGATGTAAATTGCTTATATTGTTATTAATTTTGTAGAAGTTTTAGAAATATGTGTTCTCGATTTGTTTATCCGTAACAGGGTTAACGATATCCTGATTTTTTCTAGGATCTACAGTAACATTGCTCAGCGATTTACTGTCCGCTAAAATCAGTTATATTAAGGAGAAAGTTTTGTATATCGGTTTGTTGATTTAAACAATCGGAAGTAATATTTTTTGAACTCCATAGTCTTGTTTTGTAATCCAGTCAACCATAGTCAAGTGTCGATCTGACCTACCTATCAAATCACATCAAGAAAGTAAGAAGACAAGTTACAGATAAAACGCTTTTGCGGAAAAATTTTTTTTTATTATTATTATAATTATTTTTATAAGTATTTTCAATTCTGAATTTTGATTTATATTATTGTTATTTACATTTATTATTTATAATTAAATTTTCGAATTATTTTATTGTAATTGAGTATTTTGACCATGATGGAGAGATCACCTCCTAACGTTCAAGCTTCGACTTCAACGTCTGTTGTCGGTAATAATGGTGTTTTGTGTGTTTTATGTTCTGAGCGAATGACTGATAGTCAGGAATGCTTGATTATTTCGGAATGTCTACACTCATTTCATAGACGGTGTATTGAAAATCATATCTCTCAGTCGTCAGAATGTCCTTCTTGTAAGCGACCTTGCTTATTAGCCGAACTTAAAACAGTTAATATTCAAAATATGCCTCTACCATTAGAAAAATCGAAGATTTTTAAAAGTAATAGAGCACGTGGTGCTATGGCAAAGCAGCATAATACTCGAAGCCATACAAGAAATTTGTTTAATGAACCTCAGACACCTTTATTAGATACTAGTGTTCATACCATTAATCAGAACACGTTACAAAGGGAATCTTTTACTCCTCAGAGAAATCCTCAGATTTCTACCCAACAGAATACATCACCCGTTGATCGAACGAATGCTTCTTCTCGTGAAAATGAAGTAAATAACCATATCAGTTTGAATTCAATGCAATTGAGTAGTATGATTGAGAATACAGTAGGTCGTATGCTACAGAATTTAAATTTAGTTCAACCACCTCAAAATTGCTTAAGTAGTCAACAAATACAATCCCCTATTAGGTCTCGAAATAGTTTTCAAAATTTACCAGGTCCATCTCAGATTCATCACTCTTCTCATAGTTCCTCGTTTGACGAGAATGTTGCGATAAGGTCGGATAAAATAACTTCAATTATTCAAAATTGGAATATTAAATATGATGGTTCAAGTCAAGGAATCAGTGTCGATGAATTTCTATATAGAGTTAGAAGTTTGACAAAAGAAACATTTAATAATGATTTTTCATTGATATGTAAAAACTTACACGTACTGCTATCTGGAAGAGCTCGTGATTGGTACTGGCGATACCATAAACCAGTTGAAGTAATAGTATGGAAAGATTTTTGTGAAGCGCTTAAATATCAATTTAAAGAATTTAAGTCTAGTTTTGAAATTCATGAAGAGATTAGAAGTAGAAATATGAAACCCAATGAGAATTTTGATACGTTTTATGAATCGGTTTGTACGATATTAGATAAGCTTTCTACTCCCATTCCTGAAAGTGATTTAATAGAAATATTAACGCGTAATTTACGTCCTGAAATTCGTCATGAATTATTGTACGTTCCCATTTATTCTATTGCCCATCTTTGTAAATTAGTACACATGCGAGAACATCTGATGGATAACGAATATTTTCGAAAAAATTACTCACAACGACTTTCTAACAATTTCGCAACCAGAAGACAAATTGCTGAAGTTGATCTTACTCAGGACAATAGTGATTCTGATCAAAATATAGGTCAGGAAATGTCTATGGATGTCGTTCAACAAACTCTCAAAACGTCCAAGTGCTGGAATTGTGATCAACCAGGTCATAATTGGGAGGATTGTTTGGAGGAACGAAATATATTTTGTTATGGATGCGGATTGAAAAATATCTATAAACCTCAGTGTATGAAATGTGCATCGCGTAAGATTTCATTATCAAAAAACCAGTTGCTTCAAAACAATATTCGGAAAATACCTTAGCAAATAATCTCATTTCGCAAACCTCTAATTTTAATTCAGGAAGTAACTTCAATTGTTTTAGCAATGGAAATATTAAATTTAGTAAAGATGAAAGTCTTTCTAATTTAGTTTACCCTATACTACCTTATCATATTAGATTACAACGATATCTACAGAAACGTGATGAAATTTTTAATGCAAATGCGATAAAAATTACTTCCTCAAAGAAACCAAAACGGTCCACCATTCGTTTGCGTAAATATTATAAAAATAGAAAAATCGTTTCTAAATATATACTATCCTCAATTATAAATAATGAGTATGATAAACGCTATTATGCTTCAGTTAAATTTTTAACTTTTAAAGAACTGGGTCTATTAGACACGGGAGCAAATGTATCCTGTATAGGCTCCGATTTAGCTACCTTTAATTTTAGACAGTTCAAAGAATTCCACGAGATGAAAACCTCAGTTAAAACCGCTGATGGACGCTTTCAAAAAGTTATAGGTTTCATTCATGTAGATGTTGAATTCAAGAATGTGACGAAAAAGTTGAAAATTTTAATTGTGCCATCAATTACTCAAAGATTAATTTTAGGATTAGATTTTTGGAAAACTTTTGATTTAGCGCCCAGAATTTTTGGTAACATTATTTGTTCCACTGGTTTGGAAAGTGCTCCTAATATTCTTTCAGAGATATCTACTGATGTTAGACTTAAACCTAACGAAAGTATTATTGATTATCCTCTATCTTCTTGTCAACGACAACAACTGGCAACAATTATAGAATTATTTCCAAATTTTGAAAGAGGAGGCCTAGGACGCACCCGTTTAATTCAACACAGTATTGAGGTCGGTAATGCAAAACCTGTAAAACAACGATTCTATCCCGTGTCACCGGCAGTAGAAAAGTTAATGTTTAAAGAGATAGATCGAATGTTAGCCTTAGGAGTTATAGAACCTTCATCTTCTCCTTGGAGTTCACCCATGAGACTAGTGGTAAAACCAAATAAAATTAGATTATGTATGGATGCTAGAAAACTTAATGAAGTGACAAAAAAGGATGCGTACCCATTGCCTAATATCGATGGTATAAGTTAAGTTAGACTTGAAAGATGCTTATTGGCAAATAGGTTTAACTGATGAAGCAAAACCTCTTACCGCTTTCACTGTGCCAGGAAGACCGCTATATCAGTTTGTAGTAATGCCCTTTGGGTTATGTAATGCTCCATCTACTATGTGTCGTCTAATGGATAGTTTAATACCCCCTGATCTTCGACATTCGGTATTTGGTTATTTAGATGATTTAATTATTGTATCGGAAGACTTTAATTCACACTTAGCTGTACTTGTTCGTATTGCAGAACAGTTTCGAAAAGCCAATCTCACACTAAATATTTCAAAATCTAAGTTTTGTGTCATAGAAGTTAATTATCTGGGTTATATCATTGGTAATGGTGGTATAAGGACAGATCCTGATAAAATTATATCCATTCAGAAATGGCCAACCCCTAAGAACTTGAAACAGGTTCGAGGCTTTTTGGGTTTAGCAGGTTGGTACCGCAGGTTCATATCAAACTTTTCTAGCATTGTTTTTCCTATTACGGAGGTATTGTCTACGAAAAGAAAATTTTGTTGGACGTCAGAAGCTCAAAGAGCGTTTGATTTAATTAAGAGTTTATTAACATCAGCGCCTGTTCTGTCTAATCCTGACTTCTCAAAGAAATTTTATTTACATTGCGATGCAAGTGACTTTGGTATCGGTGCGGTGCTTGTGCAGTTGAATGATGTAGGCAATGAAAAACCTATCGCTTTCATATCAAAGAAATTAAATTCTGCTCAGCGAAATTATAGTGTCACTGAACGCGAGTGCTTGGCAGCTGTAGAAGCTATCAAGAAATTTAGGTGCTATCTTGAACTACAGGAATTTGAAGTCATAACTGACCATTCATCATTAGTTTGGCTTATGAAACAGCAGGATATAACAGGAAGGTTAGCTAGATGGGTGTGGAGACTGCAAGGATATAAATTCACTATAAGCCACAGAAAAGGAAAGGAAAATACCGTTCCAGATGCACTATCCAGGATTCCATCATTTGAAATAGCTGAAATAGAAATAACAGAACCAGAAATAGATTTAACCTCCCCACATTTCCAGGACCAGGATTATCTTGAATTACAGAAAAAGGTTAACGAAAACCCGTCAAAATATCCTGACGTTAAAATTATCGATAAGTTTGTATACATTAGAACATGCCATTACTCAGGAGATATAGAGCAAGAAAATAATGCGTGGAAACTTTGGATTCCTTTGAACATGAGAAAGGATATTTTGTCACGATTTCACGACTCCCCTATTGTTTCACATGGAGGCATGTTGAAGACTTTGGAATTAATTAGGCGAAAATTTTTCTGGCCAGGTCTTGTCCGTGATGTTAGAAACTATATACGGTCATGTGAAGTTTGTAAGGAATCTAAAGCCCCCAATATGTCCCTGAAACCAAATATGGGTAATCAAGTAGTACCACAAGACCTTTTCAACGACTCTATGTCGATATTCTAGGACCTTATCCTCGCAGTAAAAAGGGTAATATAGGCATATTAATTGTATTGGATCATTTGACAAAATTCCATTGGCTATGTCCCCTCCGCAAATTTACCTCCACTGTAATTAAAGATTTCCTTCTGAAACAGATATTTCATGTATATGGTGTGCCAGAAGTACTTGTTAGTGATAATGGTTCACAGTTTAAGGCAAACGACTTCAATGCATTTTTAACTGAATTGGGCATACATCATACATATACGGCTATTTATTCACCTCAATCGAATGCGTCAGAAAGAGTTAATCGCTCTATTATATCTGGAATTCGAGCTTATTTGAAAAAAGATCAAACTTTATGGGATGAGAAATTAAGTTATATAAGTTGTGCGCTTCGAAACTCAATACATCAATCAATACAGTGTTCACCATACCATGCAGTTTTTGGTCAGGAAATGATAACTCATGGAAGTTCGTACAAAGTGCTTAAAAATATCAACATTCTGAATGAACCAACGTCAGCACTGAATAAAGACGACCAACTCTATTTAATTCGTAATGATATTCAAAAATATATATCTAAAGCTTACGATCAGAACAAAGCACAATATAATTTACGAACTAGACCGATTTCGTACAGTGTAGGACAAATAGTTTTCCGAAGGAACTTCGCACAAAGTAATTTTGGTAAACAATTTAATGCGAAATTAGCACCCTCTTTCATTAAGTCCAAAATAAAGGAAAAAATTGGAAACCATTATTATATTGTAGAAGATATGGAAGGAAAATTAATAGGTACATATCACGCCAAAGATCTTAGACCATAGTTTCGCTTGTTGATTTCCTCCTAATATTGTTACTTAATAGGTCAATATTATGCGGTTTGTAGTGGCAGATTTTAAATAAAATATTGAACATCAATTTCAAATAATAACGGTCGACGTGATGATGTGTTGAGTTAGCATAATTATAATGTCATAGTCAGTAGTATGTAAACGCATCCTGACGCGTCTACTGAGCCGAACATTTTCCAGTCACTACTAAGACAAATAGACCATGCGAAGTGTATTGGGTCGAACTTATAAGATTAATATTTCTTTTCAATTTGAGCTGTTCGACTGAAAGCAAGTAAAAGGAAAATACCCTATAACTAAATATAACTTTTAAATAAATTCTCAAAAAGTTAAAGTGGAGAAAATTTTTAAGTGATTTAGTGACTATTGAAATTTTATAGTGCATTTTCTTTTTTGTTCTTAAGGAAAAGGTAAGATTTGACATCCTTTATTTGAAAAACTTAGTGGCGTGAGGAAATTTTTTTAAATTTTTTAGTAAAAGTGTGAAGCGTTAATAAGAAAGTGACGTCAATACCTAGTGGTACTAACGGTACTATCCCGTTAGCCCATTATCTTAAATTTACCTCGTGTTCCTTTTGACTTTTGAAGTCAGAAGTTCCATAAATTTTTTCTTTGTAGAAGTTCATAAAGAAAAAAGGTAACGGTGTATTAATTTCTTTTTGCGATCAGAAAATATTTCATTTTATTTCTCTTTAGAATTCAAAAATAGTGGTGTTGAAAATTTTGTTGCACCGTGTAGAATACACTGTTCGGGCAGTGATATTCGAAACAAAAGAAGGTAGATAAGAAGGGGAAAATTGGATTTATCCAGTTGCCAGTCTGCTGGACTAACAGCACCCCAATTATCACTGGAAGATCAATCCCCCAAAAACTACTGAAGAATTCCAGGAAAAAACTAGCAAGAGACTCCAAAAATGTCGTAATTTATTTATTATATTTTCATATTTCATTTAATTAATTTAGTTATAAAATTTTAATATTATAAATAGATTGAAAATTTGTTCTTTTATCGTTTTATCATAGTATAAAATAATAAGTTAATAAGTTAAATATGCATGGAAATACCCATATGTTTAGACTTCTACTAGACATATTTTAAGCAAGACACTTAAAACTCTCAACAACAACATCACCTACAGCTATTGAAGAGGCCTCATCAACATGCTGCAGAAACATTGAAATCGGTGAGTGTTTTTTTTCTTTAATTTTTCCTTCTTTTGCTTTCAATATTATTTCGTGTTATTTGACCTATATACATGCATATTTAATTAAACAAATCTATAAATAGATTGATCCCTAGCAACATGTATAACAACATCTTGGTTTATTAGAAAAAGCTTTTCGTTATTCTTTTCGCACTCTACTTAAATTACTAAGTCATTTTTGTTTAATGGTTTTTTTTATATGCTTATATGTAACTTTATTTCTTACATTTTTTGTTTATTTATTTTTTTTTATTGAATTTGTAATGTAAATTAAAATTTCAAATTTAAATTTATTAATTCTGTTATAGCAGTTTACCGGTTATAGTTTTAAGTTAATTTCTTTTTATTCTGATTGTCAATTATTATGAATTATGAATTATTACTTACTAATGAATGAAAACACTGTGAATAAATAATGAGGAAATAGAATATTTAGGACAAGTTTCTTACTGATGTGAGGAGATTGGGTAGGTTAAGCATTTGGGATCTTAACAAAGAACTGGCGCGAGTTAAGATCATAGGAAGGGTGGGTGAAGATGCGCGTTAGTCTCCAATACCATCGTGGAGAGAAGAGGTTTGCGTCGATTGGTTTGGTTGACCCATTTTTTCCGTTTAGTTAATCCTTAAATAGGGTTTTATATTTCCATCTTCTAGCATGAAGGATTAACACCCGGTCCATTATATTATAGTTTCCAGGGAGTCTATAATAATTATTTATGATAATGACGAATATTATTGGAAGATGAGATTGATGAGAACAAGAATCCCCCCACCGACTGCTTGCTAGCTTTAATTCAATGGCTCCCGTCCGTTCTCTCCCTCTCACCAGAGCACCTAAATACCAATAACTCAGCAGCTTCTCCGTGTAGGCTGTGGCCGTATCATAGTTTGTTCATTACAAAATATATTATAAAAGTTATAAATAAATTTTCAAATATAATAAAAAAGGATAGTTCAATTGTAAATGAAGATATAGAAATAATTAGGCATAAAATAAGACTAACTAAAGAATCAATTGTGAATGTAAAGTATGCCATTCAACGGGCAAAGAATAATGTAATAAATTAATTCTTGTTAAATAAAAAAGAAATGGCACTGGCCATAAATCAGTTAGAAACTGAAAAAATGCCCTTCAGCAATATCGAAGAGGCATTAGAACTAGCTAATGTTAATGTTTTTAGCAATTTTTCAAATCTTATATATGTAATTAAAATTCCTATAACTGATTCAATTTTGTATGAAAACATGATTGTAAAACCTGTAATAAAAAATGACTTTGTAATAAATTTAAATTTTAAAGAAATATTAACAAATAAAAATGAAATTTATGCAATTAAAAATAATTGTAAAAACTATAATAAAATTAAAATTTGTAAAAGAGACCATTTAATAAATTTAAGTAATGACAATTGTATTAAAAATATTTTATCTCAAAACAAACCCTCATGCACAACCAGCAATGTTCAGCACATCCCACGCATCGAAGAGATTTCAGATGGCATTATACTTTTGAATGATGTAAATGAAACAATTAGTACGGAAGTTATGAAATATAATCTGAAAGGTACATTTGTAATAAAATTTGAAAACAGTACGATTTTGAATTGGTGAAAAATCTTATACAAATTTTGAAGCAACCCAATTAATACCTATACCAGCGTCCATGCTGGTATATTATCATTGGAATCAGTACAAGAACTACATTTCAATAATACAAAGGTAATACACAATCTTAAAAAGGAAGCATGGATTAGGAATTTTGCTATATTTATAACCTTTCTAATCACTGTTATCTTAGCAGTTTGGTTATTAAAGAAGCCACGGAAAAGAGCGGTAACAACATTGGTTTTGCAGCCCACAAATGTTCCACATATAGAAGAAAACCAAATCGAAACATCCATTACAAGAATACATGACTTACCTTATTTCTGAATCGATCTGGGATCGAATTTAGGGAGGGAGGAGTTAAACATAAAAATATTCATTGCAATGTAATTGGATCAAAAGTCATTGCACTTTTCCATTTAATTATGTTGCAATATCATTTTATAAAAATATTGCTGAGGTTGTGTCTGGGATAAATTTAGTTAAGTAAGCATAATTAATCATTATAATAAAAATTTTAATTTTTAAAGTCAGTTATTAAATAAACTCAATAAAGAAAAGACCACTTCAGACTAAGGTCTGAGGTTCTTTTTAAAAATAAGAAATTGAATAAATTTCTTTAATTTATATAAGTTACATATTACAGCTGTGCACAGTGTAACCGTTCACACTGGTAACAAAATTAAAAATTCAATAAAAAATTGTTCACACAAATTTCGAATATCGAATTATTTTCGATTATTGTTATTTCTAATAACACAGTGTGTTCAAATAAAAATTTTAGTTTTGTTTTTTC
Organism: Sarcophaga subvicina; assembly: GCA_936449025.2. Lineage (NCBI taxonomy): Eukaryota > Metazoa > Arthropoda > Insecta > Diptera > Sarcophagidae > Sarcophaga > Sarcophaga subvicina. The sequence goes on from OW388085.2 coordinate 3,232,249, forward strand.
TTTTAACAAATCGATTATCAAGCGATTTTATTCGGTACATTGAATATTTTATACCGAAAGCTGTGCGTAAAGCGTTCATATTTTTATTTTCTGAGATCAAGTAAGTTAATCTTGACTAAATAAACGTCACTTAAATTTTGGAATCGGAACTTTCGGGTATAATATAATATAATATCGATTAAATTCTATTGTCCAAAATAAGTGAATAGTAATAGATTCAAATATAATTCGACCAAAAATTCACTTAACCTCAACCCGGACTTGGTCAATTTTAATTCTTGTTTTGAGGAATTTCTGTACGAATAAAAAACATAATGACTAGTAGAGGCTCTAAACGTCAAGATTTTCCTTCCAGAGCGGAAACATAACACAATTGGTCATTACAACCTTTCAGTCAGGATTACGACCTAGTTTCTCACACCACTTATGTTGTGTGTGTTAATTTCATACATGAGTGGAGGGACCTACAGTTTAAAGTCGACTCCGAACGACAGATTTTTGAGAAACTTCATGGCAATTTTATTTACTCTCGCAGTTTTTGCCAGAAATCTGCTGAGATTAAGTCGTCGAAGAAATACTTTTTTGTATTTTGTGTTGATGTCTGGTCTGGGGTTTGAACCCTGGCTTTTCGTCTAATAAGCCAACACACTACCTACTAGACTACGGCGGCGGAAAGCTTGGAGAGATGTAATGGTCGTTTATCTGACTACATGATTTATTTTGCATAAACAATTCCTATTCGCGTTTTTGTATAAGCTGTGTTTATTAAGCATAAATACGATCGTTACTTTTGCTTATATACAAAAGCTCACAGCTATGATAAGCTGAGTGTGTTGAATGTGTTCAGGGTGTATTTGACGTCTGGATAATTGACATTTGATCATTTGATATGTAGGTTTCGTTTCCGGTGATGACGAGAGAATCTTCCCTTTTTACTTTTGAACGTTGAAGAAGACAGATGTGGGTGAGTGTGGTGTGCATCTAGAAGTGGAGTGAGAAAAAACCGATGAAAGTGAAGAAATCCAGAAACATCTAGAGCAAATAAGAAGATTGAATCAATTGAAGTTGAGAAAAAGCGTAGAAAAACCTTTTTGATAACGACGGAGAAGGCCGTTTAGTGAAAGGACGAAATTACGGCTCATCTTCAGCAAGATTCGAGAAATTATGATTTTGTGGAGGAATCCTATGTTTAAAAACCTTCTGTCCTCCTTCTTCGAAGAAAACCTAAGAAAGAAAATTTTTAAGAGAAGAAAAACCCACGTTAAAAAATACTCGTTGTTTCGTGTACTTGTGTTTATATATATCGACTTAGAGGAAATCTTTATTCCACATGGTAACTACATCCTCCGAGGCATCATGTTAACGAGATCATTTTATTCATCATCTACATCAACTTATTCATCAAGTTAACGAAATCATTTTATGCATCATCTACAACCACCTTTGCAACCTGGTAACGACGCCATCATATGTCTCCCGATAATTCCTTCGCATCATATATGCAGTATCCTTTTATTCTTCATGTGACTTGGTTTTATACCTATCTTCATATACTCCATTTGTTAATGACATCATCATATCCTGCAAGCTAATTACGCAGCCTTATATATATATTTATTCGTTGATATTCAACCATCTTACTCTACATGGACTTCATTGTAAATGACATCATATCCTTAATATCTCCTCCGACATTTCCTTTGGAATTTTCTTTTAAATAAGTATATATATGTATCTATATAAAACTTTATTGTATGTATCTTCTGTTTTTCTTTCTTTCTTATAATTAAATATTCTGTTCTTTTGATAAACCTTAAGTTTTGATGTTAAAAAAATTTTGGAATTCGATTCTTTCTGCTTAATCTTATCGTGTTTCGGTTATCGCCCACGAAATTATTCGCACTTATGTATCTTTTAATTTTGTTCTGTAATCTGATTCAGATATTTTTCTACCAGATAATTATTATTAGTACATTCTATGTGTATATTTCTCACTAATTTTTCAATTATCTTAAAACGTTCAACGAGCATCAATTTCATTCATCACATACTACATCTCATATTGGATACTCCATTAACTTGCAAGATCCGGAGGCCTCTGCGACATCAAGTAATGCGGGTGAGTGCATCACATTTGATTATAATTTTTATCTCAATTATTCTTCCTCGTATTATCTGCAATGTGAGCTATTTTGCATTGGTTTTCGCGTTTTAGTGATTTTTAAACATTTTTTTGTAAAGAATATATATATATATACGATGATTAAACTTCGTTCATTTCATTCCTCCTAATGTTTTTTTATGCGTTTTGAGATAATTGAAAGACAGTAAATTTTTCTTAATACCTTAATTATTATTCTATATAAGTTTTGTGTCTTCACTTCGGTGACTGAGATTAATTCTAGACCTATATTATTATTTAGACTTATCTACTTATAGAACCTATATTTAATTTTAACTTTAAGTGAATGTCTTCATGAATTTTAAGCGTACATTTGATTTAATTGAAACATGCGTTGCTCTTTTCATATTACGTATTTTTTACATTTCTATTTACTATTTTGCGTTTGAATAAATATTATCCATTGTCATGATGAAGTATTGAATTCGTGAGTTTTCTTTCATGGATAATTCGTAGTTGATTGAGGAGTAGAGCTAGTATATGGGATCCTGTAACCTTTTTCTCTGTGCCAATGGATCTAGGTTGGGAGGGTTAAGAGGCATTGATTCCTAATACTACCTAGGAATCCTGTAGCTATTATTAGTTAATCTCTTTCATAGTTTTTTTTTTTCATTCAAAGGATAGTTTTAATATTTAATTATCCGGTTAGGTGATTTCCAAGGAAATAGGCTACAAGTATCATCGATTATTAGTAATTCAATCGACGGTCGATACTATGCTAGAGTATCATTTTTAAAATACACCGAACTAGGATTGATAGACACTGGAGCAAGTATAAGTTGTATTGGAGCTGATTTAGCGTTGGAGAACTTTTCAAAGCTAACCAATTTTTACAAGTGCAAGTCCCCAACCAAAACCGCTGACGGAAAAACGCAGGAAGTTCTTGGTTGGATAAAAGTAGATGTGACTTTCAGAAAAGTTTCTCACCAGATCCATCTTTTCATTATACCTTCACTCACACAGAGATTATTGATTGGTGTTGATTTTTGTAAAATTTTCAATCTTGTACCCACTATTACGGATTCAGTAGATCTAATCGATAAACTATCAATAAATAAAAAATCCAACGATCCATCAGAACACTCAATAATTAACGACGGTGATGAAATTAGATCGAATTCGGATGAAGAGAATTTATGTAAATTAACTCCTAACCAACAGCAGCTTCTTAAAGCAGTAATTGAGGTATTCCCCAACTTTGAACACAAGGGTTTAGGAAGAACGGGTCTGGTAAAACATGAGATCGACGTTGGAGAGGCAAAGCCAATTAAGCAAAGACATTACCCAGTATCACCAGCGGTAGAAAAAATAATGTATGCGGAAATTGATCGGATGTTGTCTTTAGGTGTAATAGAAAAGTCCGTTTCACCATGGAGTTCTCCTATGAGATTAGTCATCAAGCCAAATAAAGTTCGCCTCTGTCCTGATGCTAGGAAGATAAATTCTGTGACAGAAAAAGATGCATATCCGCTACCCTCGATCGAAGGCATTTTTGCACGTCTTCCGAAGGCAAATATCATATCTAAACTTGATCTAAAGGATGCGTATTGGCAGATTGGTTTAACAGAAAAATCCAAGAAAATTATTGCTTTCACAATTCCTGGAAGACCCCTGTATCAATTCGTGGTAATGCCTTTTGGATTATGCAATGCACCACAAACAATGTGTCGCTTAATGGATCAAATCATAACACCAGATCTTAGAAATGAGGTATTTGGTTATTTAGATGACTTGATAATAGTTTCAGAAAATTTCGATGAACATTTGGGAATTCTTGTAAGGATTGCTGGACAATTTAGGAAAGCAAGCTTGACATTAAATATTGGTAAAAGTCATTTTTGTGTAAGGAAAGTAAAATACCTAGGTTATGTAGTTGGAGATGGAGGTATTACAACCGACCCAGAAAAGGTCGTTAATTGGCCTGTACGAAAAAATTTAAGACAAGTTCGTGGATTTTTAGGCATCGCTGGATGGTACAGAATATTTATCGATAATTTCTCCACTATAGTGTTTCCAATTACTGAAACTCTTTCTTCGAAAAGAAAATTTGTTTGGACTACGGAAGTGCAGGTTTCTTTTGAGAAGATCAAGTCTTTGTTAACCTCTGCACCGATCCTAATAAATCCTGATTTTTCCAAAAAAATTTATGTTCATTGTGACGCGAGTGATTACGGGATAGGCGCAGTACTGATACAATTAGATGATGAGAAGCGAGAGAGACCAATAGCATACATGAGCAAAAAGCTAAACTCCGCCCAACGTAACTATAGTGGTACCGAGCGCGAGTGTTTGGCAGCGCTAGAGGCGATTCAAAGATTTAGATGCTACTTGGAGATGCAAGAATTTGAAGTGATTACAGATCACGCCAGTCTAGTCTGGCTGATGCGACAACCTAATTTAAGCGGAAGGTTAGCAGGATGGGCTCTCAAATTGCAAGCTTTCAAATTTACGGTCAGTCATCGCAAAGGAAAGGAGAATGTTGTTCCAGATATTTTATCCCGATTACCATCTGAGGAGGTATCAGCAGTAGCTGAAGATTTTCCTAATATAGACCTTTCTTCTCACTTCATGGATGATGATTATACAAATTTGAAGATCAAAATCGAGGATAATCAATCTAATTATCCCGATATTAAGATCGTTGAAAATTTTATTTATATTCGAACTCAGCATAATTATGGTGACGAAGCAAATGCAGACAAGTTGTGGAAATTATGGATTCCTGAAAAATTGAGACATGAACTGATTGCGAGTCATCATAATTCAGTGACTACTTCGCATGGAGGAATAGGAAAAACAATAGACTTGTTGCGGAGATATTTTTACTGGCCAGGTTTGTCAACAGATGTATCCAATTTTGTTAGACGATTAGGTCCGTATCCAAGAAGCAAAAGTGGTCATATAGGGGTGTTGATTGTTGTAGATCATCTTACTAAATTTCATTATTTCATTAGTTAAACCCATTAAGAAAATTTACTTTGACTGGAATTAAAAGTTTTTTGGAACAACAAATTTTTCATACATATGGAGTCCCTGAGGTTATAGTTAGTGACAATGGCTCTCAGTTCAAGGCTAATGATCTTAATGCTTTTTCACATTACTAGGGATAACGCATGCATATACGGCCTACTATTCACCTCAGTCTAATGCGGCAGAGCGAGTGAACAGATCGTTATTTGCAGGAATACGTAGTTATCTGAAGAATGATCATACGAGGTGGGATGAAAATTTGAGTGCAATTAGTTGTGCCTTAAGGAATTCAATTCATAATTCCATAAAAATTTCACCGTACCATGCTCTTTTTGGATTCGACATGATAACCCATGGTTCTTTCTATTCCTTATTACGAAAAATTTAACTTTTGGATGAACCAGCCTATGCACTTTCAAATTACGATAATTTACAGATGATTCGGCGTAATCTTCATAAACACATGAAGTTGGCTTATGAGCGCAATAAACATTATTATAATTTGCAAAATTGCAAAATGCAAAATTTGCACCACTATTTGTGAAGGCCAGAATTAAAGAGAAATTAGGTAATCATTACTATAAACTTGAGGATACAAATTGTAAAATCATTGGCACGTTTCATGTAAAGGCCCTTAAGGAATAAACTCCCTTTTTTCGTTTAATATTGTACTTCAATGAGTCAATATTAGCTGATTTTGTAATGGTCGTTTATCTGACTACGTGATTTATTTTGCATAGACAATTCCTATACGCGTTTTTGTATAAGCTGTGTTTATTAAGCATAAATACGATCGTTACTTTTGCTTATATACAAAAGCTCACAGCTATGACATCTGATAAGCTGAGTGTGTTGAATGTGTTCAGGGTGTATTTGACGTCTGGATAATTGACATTTGATCATTTGATATGTAGGTTTCGTTTCCGGTGATGACGAGAGAATCTTCCCTTTTTACTTTTGAACGTTGAAGGAGACAGATGTGGGTGAGTGTGGTGTGCATCCAGAAGTGAAGTGAGAAAAAACCGATGAAAGTGAAGAAATCCAGAAACATCTAGAGCAAATAAGAAGATTGAATCGATTTATGTCGGGAAAAGTTCTCCTTTTCGGGGAAGGCCGTTTAGTTAAGGGACGAAATTACGGCTCATCTTCCGCAAGATTCGAGAAATTCTGATTTTGTGGTCGAATCCTATGTTTAAAAACCTTCTGTCCACCTTCTTCGAAGAAAACCTAAGAAAGAAAAATTTTAAGAGAAGAAAAACCCACGTTCAAAAATACTCGTTGTTTCGTGTACATGTGTTCCGTTTTATTTTTATATATATATCAACTTAGAGGAAATCTTTGTCCAAACAGTCTTCATTTGGTATTAATTAGACTGCATCACCATATATTCCACATGGTAACTACATCCTCCGATTCATCATGTTAACGAGATCATTTTATTCATCATCTACAACCACCTTTGCAACCTGGTAACGACGCCATCATATGTCTCCCGATAATTCCTTCGCATCATATATGCAGTATCCTTTAATTCTTCATGTGACTTGGTTTTATACCTATCTTCATATACTTCATGTGTTAATGACATCATCATATCCTGCAAGCTAATTACGCAGCCTTATATATATATTTATCCGTTGATATTCAACCATCTTACTCTACATGGACTTCATTGTAAATGACATCATATCCTTAATATCTCCTCCGACATTTCCTTTGGAATTTTCTTTTAAATAAGTATATACAGTGGCTCCATCGCATAATCGGACAAGCACTAGTCTGATATTTATGTGCTTAAAACTTAAAAAGAAAATATTAAATATATGTTTTTTTTGCTTTTATTTACACTCTACATTATAGACTTTCAGATTAATAAAAAAAATAACAACATTTTTCATGATAACGGTAATTCTATAAAGAAAAAGAAAATTAACTCAATTTTTTGCGCTCAACGCATAATCGGACAAAGAAGGGCACCATTGCTAAAAATGACAAAAGAGAACAATTAATACTTTGTGGCATATCCTTTGTTCTCAAGAACGGTCTGTAAACGTTTTGGAATTGATTTTACCAAATTGTAGCATTCCTCAGGTTCTGTGGAGTTCCACGTTTCCAGTAAAGCCGCCTTAAGCTGATTCAAAGTTTTAAATTGTTGTTGGTATACTCTTCTAGCTAATTCTTCCCAAAGATGTTCAATTACGTTGAGATCAGGGCTCTGTGCAGGGGTTTCTCTAAGTTTGGTCAACCAAAGCTTTTCCATACCCGAAGTTTGCTTGTGATCATTGTCCTGGTAAAAAGCAAAATCATTCGCAATGCCTAATTTCTCGGCACTTTGATTTACATTTTCCTTCAAAATGTTGAGGTAGCCAAATTTGTCCATTTTACCATCAATAAAATGCAAATTGCCCACCCCAGCACTCGACATGCAGGCTCAAACCATAACAGAGAATCCTCCATGCTTAACAGTAGCTTTTGTATTTTGAAGATTAAATTCTGCATTTGGTTTACGCCACACAAACATCTTGCCATCTGATCCATGCAAATTGAATTTGCTCTCGTCAGTGAACAGAACCTTGTAACGAACAAAAACTATCAGCAAAAATGTATTTTAAGATATCTTTACACCAAATTGCCTTATTCCAAAAATCTTCTGTTTTAAGCAAATACTCTTTAGCAAATTTTATTCTCTTGTTTTTATTCTTAGGCCTAATAAATGGCTTTTTTCTGGTAACTCTACCATGGTAGTTATATTTGTGTAATATATTACGAATAGTATTTAAGCAAACATCTCTTCCACTGCTGTTTTTTAAAGATATTTTTAGTTCTTAGGCATTGCGAATGATTTTGCTTTTTACCAGGACAATGATCCCAAGCACACTTTGGGTGTGGCAAAGCTTTGGTTGATCCATAATTGCTCCAAACTTATAGAAACCCCTGCAGAGAGCCCGGATCTCAACGTAATTGAACATCTTTGGGAAGAATTAGCTAGAAGAGTATACCAACAACAATTTAACACTTTGAATCAGCTTAAGGCGGCTTTACTGGAAACGTGGAACTCCACAGAACCTGAGGAATGCTACAATTTGGTAAAATCAATTCCAAAACGTTTACAGAAAGTTCTTGAGAACAAAGGATATGCCATAAAGTATTAAATGTTCTCTTTCGTCATTTTTAGCAATGGTGCCCTTCTTTGTCCGATTATGCGTTGAGCGCAAAAAATTTAGTTAATTTTCTTTTTCTTTATAAAATTACCGTTATCATGAAAAATGTTGTTATATTTTTTATTAATCTGAAAGTCTATAATGTAGAGTGTAAATAAAAGCAAAAAAAAAACATATATTTAATATTTTCTTTTTAAGTTTTAAGCACATAAATATCAGACTAGTGCTTGTCCGATTATGCGATGGAGCCACTGTATATGTATATCTATATAAAACTTTATTGTATGTATCTTCTGTTTTTTTTTTTTCTTTCTTATAATTAAATATTCTGTTCTTTTGATAAACCTTAAGTTTTGATGTTAGAAAAATTTTGGAATTCGATTCTTTCTGCTTAATCTTATCGTGTTTCGGTTATTGCCCACGAAATTATTCGCACTTATGTATCTTTTAATTTTGTTCTGTAATCTGATTCAGATATTTTTCTACCAGATAATTATTATTAGTACATTCTATGTGTATATTTCTCACTAATTTTTCAATTATCTTAAAACGTTCAACGAGCATCAATTTCATTCATCACATACTACATCTCATATTGGATACTCCATTAACTTGCAAGATCCGGAGGCCTCTGCGACATCAAGTAATGCGGGTGAGTGCATCACATTTGATTATAATTTTTATCTCAATTATTCTTCCTCGTATTATCTGCAATGTGAGCTATTTTGCATTGGTTTTCGCGTTTTAGTGATTTTTAAACATTTTTTTTAAAGAATATATATATATATATATACGATGATTAAACTTCGTTCATTTCATTCCTCCTAATGTTTTTCATGTGTTTTGAGATAATTGAAAGACAGTACATTTTTCTTAATACCTTAATTATTATTCTATATAAGTTTTGTGTCTTCACTTCGGTGACTGAGATTAATTCTAGACCTATATTATTATTTAGACTTATCTACTTATAGAACCTATATTTAATTTTAACATTAAATGAATGTCTTCATGAATTTTAAGCGTACATTTGATTGAATTGAAACATGCGTTGTTCTTTTCATATTACGTATTTTTTGCATTTCTATTTACTATTTTGCGTTTGAATAAATATTATCCATTGTCATGATGAAGTATTGAATTCGTGAGTTTTCTAGCTAGTGCTCAACGGCTCCCGCAGTCTTCTTGGACTAATTTCCAAACCTGAGTCATTACTTCCGTTAGGCGAGTACTATATCTAACTTCTCTTGAAAGGATATTCACCGGCGTGAACACCGGCCTGACCTGTACTTTTGGGGACATTATCTAAGGGAAAGTGTATTTATATCAAATATACTTATACCAACCATTACTTCACATAATGTTAAATACAAATTTATTATAGAGATTACTCGCGAAAAAGCGAAGTTCATCAAGAACATTGTCAGAATTCGACAGTCCATTATAGATAGGACTATTTATTTATATATATTTTGAAAACATATGTTGACCAAACAATGAAGCTCCAGTCAGAAGTGGATAATTTGGATCTCAATAATGACGATAGAGCCAAGCTTGAAGACCTCTGTGTGACCACGAAAAGTTTATTTATGAGTCTGTTGGCCAAGAATATGCAATCGAATGTGCCTGAAACTTCGTTTAGCGTACAAGCTCACCATTCAAGACTCTCAAATATAAAGCTCCATAAATTCAGTGGTAAATACTCTGATTATAAGGACTTCATGATCTTATTTGAGAACCTGGTCCACAACGATCCGACTTCAACGGATATTGAAAAATTCGACAGTCCATTGTAGATGGGACTATTTATTTATATATATTGTTACGCAAAGCGAAACGACCTAATATCGTTTAACAATAAAAACGATAAACAAAAGCTACCAGTTACACCAACACAAAGCCACACGATACAAATACACACTAACACTAAGAATACAATGAACGTGCTGATTATCTAAAGCTGCACACACACATGTGTACAACGAACCAGGTAGCAACAACAACATGGAATGAAGTGAACCAGCTACGACAAATATGTAACCTGGTAGCGGCTGGTACATAACATAAGCAAGTACACAAACAACAATGTACTAGCAATAGAGTTCTCGAGAAGGTGCGAGCGAGAACCTTCCACATCGAGAACGTTCATCGTACTGATTGATACGCGTGTGTGCGGACTATAAAAGGGCTGGACAAAGCAAGCAGCAGTCAGAGTTAATTTAGTCAGCCTTGTGTGAAGTTGCGTGTGAACAAAATAAGTCGTGGTTGTAAAGATCTAGCGAATACTTGTGTGAACTAGTACAGTGAATAAACAGATTATTATTGTTGTATCGTTAAGTTCTATACGGTGGTACAAAAGTAGTGTAAATAATAAAGAGAGTTTAAGAAAAACTAAAGACATATTTGTTTTTACTTTGTTGCAATTAACGAACTCATATTTAAACGTTTTTAAAAAGGTAAAAACGTAACAATATTTTGAAAACATATGTTGACCAAACAATGAAGCTCCAGTCAGAAGTGGATAATTTGGATCTCAATAATGACGATAGAGCCAAGCTTGAATACGTCTGTGTGACCACGAAAAGTTTATTTATGAGTCTGTTGGCCAAGAATATGCAATCGAATGTGCCTGAAACTTCGTTTAGCGTACAAGCTCACCATTCAAGACTCTCAAAAATAAAGCTCCCTAAATTCAGTGGTAAATACTCTGATTATAAGAACTTCATGAGCTTATTTGAGAACCTGGTCCACAACGATCCGACTTCAACGGATATTGAAAAATTCAACCATTTAATCTTATGCTTGTCCGAATCGGTCTTGGGTACAGTGAAAGCCTTTCAGCTCTCTGAAGTGAATTACACAAAGCATTAGCTAGCTTGAAAAAAGTTTATGATAAAGAATGCCTGATATTTTTCGACAATATTGCAAAACTTTTTGATTTGCCGAAATTACCAAGCCTTCGGCTTTTGCTTTGCGAAGCATGATCGAAACTGTTTCTGCCATATATGATTCTTTGTTATCAACTGGTGATGACAAGAAAATAACTGATGCAATATTAAAACATTTAGTGATGTCGAAAGTGGGTCCAATCACCAAATCAAAGTGGGAAGAACAGCTTTATTTCGAAAAGCTCGCATTGTTGTCAGATTGCGAAGCCACCTTGAATAGACGTTAACAGCATATTTCTGCTGACGAGTCTTCTAGTTCAAGGCCGAGAGTTAACAAACCTAGGAATGAACATTTCAACTTTAAAACTAGTAAAACATCATTAAACTGTACCAAATCGAAACAATCTGCTGATAGATGCCTATTTTGCGAAACGACGCAGCATATAATCAACAATTGCCCTTCTTTTACTGCTGAGCCTATAGTCAAACGATTTCACTTCATAAAATACATGCCAGCATGTATTAACTGTTTGAAAAAAGGACACACAGTCGCCAGGTGTCCATCTTCTAAGTGTCCGTTATGTAAAGGTTCACATAACACATTACTTCACCGATATAATACAAGTTCTAATAACGCATCAATAAACTACTCTGAACAGCCTTCGCCTTCTCATGCTTCTGTGAACTATTCGGCGTCAGATGACGCATAATTCTAGCGACGGCTGTGGTAAGAGTAAGAAGTAGTTCTGGCCGACCAGCCAGAGCTATGTTAGATTCCGGTTCTCAGCCTAACATGATAATCGAGGAACTAGCGCAACTACTACGTTCGAAAAAAGAAGGAGGCAGATTGAATTTAAATGGCATTGGTAAAACAAATTCATTATCCAAATCTCGCGTCAATTTGACTGTTACCTCGAGAGTCAACTCTACCCAATTCACTTCAAAGTTTTGGGTATTGAAATCAATTACAAACTGCAACCTGATCGTAGGGTCAACATGGCTAGTTTGAGTATCCCGTTAAACGTGGAATTAGCCGGTCTTTGCTTCTATGAGTCGCAAAGAATTGATTTGTTAATTGGCGCAGGTCCCTTCTTCGACTTAATGTGTGCTGACAAAATCAAATTGGGCTCGAGTCTTCCAGTTCTTCAAAAGACTTCGCTTGGTTGGATTGTTACTGGAAGATACAATTAGTCAAAGGACTCTTTCAACTCTAAAGTATTTCATATAAATACTTCAATCGAAGACGAGAGCAATGTTGATTCGATCGTCCGAAAATTTTAGTTAGAAGAACTTCCAACAAAATTAACTGAAATTTATTCTGAGGAGCACAAAAAATGTGAGAACGAGTTCGAGACTACAGTTCGACGTCTTGCATCGGGAAGATTTGGGGTTTCTTTATCTTTCAAGTCTGATCCTAAATTCTTAGGATCTTCGTTTGAAACTGCCAAGCGACGATTTCTCTCTTTTGAACGGAACTTTCCAAAGATGATGCTATGAAGCAGATGTATCATGATTTTACGAAGGAGCACTTCAATTTGGGTCATATGTCGCTTTTGGACAAATTTCTTGATACTCCCCACTATTTCATTCCACATCAATGTGTTTTGCGCCCTCAGAGTACAACTACCAAACTCCGGGTAGTATTTGATGCTTCATGTAGAACTTCTTCACATGTTTCGCTTAATGAACTGTTAATGGTTGGTCTACAGTTGAAGAAGAATTGTATTGTACACTAATCCGTTTTCGATTCCACAAGTATGTAATCACTGCAGAGATTGGAAAAATGTATCGTCCTACTGCAACGGAAATCAACTGGTCATTTTATCGCCTCGTAGAGGCTATCCAGAAATCTGATTTTTCTGAGGAGATTTCTAAATTACAGAAATCTCTGATCTTACCGTCGAACATACTTACACCATTTATTCATACATTCACTAAGGAAGAGGGAACATTTCCACTTTTAAGAGTAGGTGGGAGGTTGCTTAATGCAAATTTGCCATACGATACGATCCACTGATTTCTTTCTTTTATCGTTTAAAAGGTTTGCTGCAAGAAGAGGTGTATTGCGACAACGCGACGAACTTCGTCGGAGCCAGCCGAATCCTCAAGAAGCTTCAACAAGCGTTCGACAGGCCGTCTAGTCATACGCAGCGTCGTCCGGGGTGAGGTTCAGCTTCATATCACCTCGGGCGCCGTACTTCGGAGGACTGTGGGAAGCCGCTGTAAAGCAAGCGAAGTTCCTACTTCTTCGAGCCGCGGGCAACTTGGCGCTCAATCAAGAAGAAACGGCAACAATGCTCGCAGAAGTAGAGGCGGCCCATCGCACCGCTGTCTCCAGACCCCAACGACGAAGAAGCATTAACTCCAGCGCATCTGCTAGTGGGAGGGGGTCTGCGTTCGCTGCCGCCAGAATCTATAGGCGACGGAATAATCAGAGAGCAGAAATTATGGAAGCGTTGGCGACTGCAAGCAGATATTTTGGCAGGCTTGGTCACGACACTACATCCTGAGTTTTCAAGACAAGGCCTAGTGGACCAGCGAAATGCCCAACCTGAAAATCGATCAGGTCGTGATCGTCCACGAGGACAATTGCCTGCCACAACACTGGCTGACTGGGAGAGTCGTGGCCATAACCAGGGGCAAAGACGGCAAGGTCAGAGTGGCGGAGGTCGCAACGCGGAACGGCGTCTCTAAGCGTCCACTTCACAAATTAGCTCCACTTATTTTGTTATTATATAATTCGCTTCAATTGAAGACTTCCAGTCCTTCAATGGTGCCGGAATGTTGGGTCATTTCAACTTTGTATATTATTTTTTATATTGTAATTAATAATAATAATACTGAAGTCGCCGTAGTCTAGTAGGTAGTGTGTTGGCTTATTAGACGTAAAGACAGGGTTCGAGCCCCAGGCTAGACATCAAAACAAAATACAAAAAGTATTTCTTCGGCGACTTTCTCTCAGCAGATTTCTGCCAAAACTCTGAGAGTAAATAAAACTGCCATGAAAAATTTCTCAAAAATCTGTCGTTCGGAGTCGACTTTAAACTGTAGGTCCCACCACTCATGTATAAAACTAACACACACAACATCAGGGGTGTGAGAAACTTGATCGTAATCGTGACTGAAGGGTTGTAATGACCAATTATGTATGTATGTATGTATGTAATGAATGAAATAATAATAATAATGAATTTATGCAACATAAGTTATTATTACCCTATTGTTAAGTAAATTTAAGATTGTTTAATACATAGAATAAGTTCAATGAATACATAGCAATAAGTAATTAGAATAAGCAACGGAGTTGCTGAATTGGAATACACATTTAGAATTAAGTATGTAAAAACTCTAGATTTAAGAAACATTGAAATAATAAAGTTAAAGTTGATAATTAGAATCATACTCGACCGGTCCTTTTATTTCGTAAACGGGTTGGTCTTCGCGGTCAGTATTCAAGTGGCCATTATAAATAATTTATTTATAAGTTCTTTAATTTAATCGATCCTTAAAAACTATTAAGGAGAAACAGTATTGGTCAGCATTTTCCCTAGATTTTAATCGATTGACTGATATATAAGAAATGCTATCTATCTAAGTCGGTTTTCACCGAAAACTATCAATTTGATGACTTTCGATCACTAAAAACTTAAATTTTAAAAGTATGCAGAGAAATTTTAAACAAATACTAAAACTTAATAAGTAGTATGAATAATAGCATATTTAGTTTAATTTTAGTTGAAAATGCAAGCAAATTAACCAAAAAAAATTATTAGAATATTTATTTTCGCTTCTTTATAACGAAAATAAATGAAACGACCTTATAATTATAAACCACTGAAATATGTATTATGTAACATAAATCACACAACAATAATAAGTTATGTAAATATAGTATTTCCAAAAGTACATGAAAAGGTAAATAAATCTTCTAAAGGAACCTAATCGATTAAAGTTATATTTTATGAAGTATTTGGAAAATAGAATTGACCCTATACGGCGAAATTTTTAACGTAACGGTAGCGTCAGTGGGATTCAAAAGGATGCCACGAACCTTCTTCGTATTTTTATACGATTTGTTTTTAGTTTGCCTGTTGTTGCCCTCCTAAGCTATTAACTACTTCGATTTTATTTGAGATCAAATTCATAAACTTAAAATCAGCTTGCTTTTGAATTTCTTTCTCTCTCTTTTTCGAGATTTTTATAGCTTGTTTCACGGTGTTTATTGAAAACAGAAAATCGTCTATATAGTGGCTGTTTTATACTGCAGAAAATTAGTTTTCAGACTTCTGTGCAATTATGGCTTTCTAGTGTCGTCGCAATCACATTACAAGAAATTGTTGGCATGTCTGTCTTCTTTACGCATGTAAAGCTGGTAAAACATTTGTTCGACGTCACTACATGCAGCTTCTCTTTAAGACCTAGCACCAAGATATATTAGAACAGGAACACAATTAGTCTGTCAGCAAAGAAAAGAAAAAAGAAATAGAACACAAAGCAAAAAAACACAACCACGATCACAACACACTGCAAATTAAATTTATTTACAGACATTTGTACGAAGTCAGCTGTCCAGAACAGTGATGAGTGTTGTTAAGGCAAAATTAAAAATGTACCAAGTTGTTCTTCGAAAACCACAAGTCTACTCTTTGCCATTTGATAATTGTTGGAGAATATAATTTCATCGGCTTTCCATAACAAACATGTTTCGTAGTAACTGTCTTTGAATCATTTTTAAAAATTGTACCGATCTTTCGTCGTCTTTATCTACCTTAAAATTTCGATGTTCAATGTCTAAACTTGATATTTTAAAATATTGTTTTACCAATTCTTTAATTCAATCACAGTTTGACTCTTGAAGAGTGAGATCGTGTCGTCCAAGTGAAATTGTAGTAGGTTACAAAATATCGTTTTTTTTTTAATTAAAAACAAACAAAAAATTTTGAAAATTAAAAAAACAATAAGAAAAATTTAGTGAGAAGTAAATAACGGACGGTATGTTGTAGTACGTTGTAGTGAATGAGTTCTCCTAATCAAGGCAATGAGACAAATAGTTGAAATACGTAAATTATTAAGCTCATACAGCTTACTATTGAATCGCCAACTCGCACTGGACCGAAGATCTTATCTCTCCAGGCTGCTGCATCATTGCTTTATAGAGTACATGCCTCTGCGCCAAAAAAAAAGCTCGTGGAGGATGAGCATCTTGTAGAGTATTATTTTAGCCGTACGAGAAAGGTCTCTGCTGCTTAATTGCCTACTGAGACCATAGTAGCACCTGTTGGCAAGAGCGATCCTGTGCTTTATCTCCAGACTGACATCATTTTTGGTGATAACGGCGGAGCCAAGATAAACAAATTCCTTGGAGACATCGATTTATCGATAACATATACATACTTCGTTTTGCCCTCATTTACTACCAGACCCATCTTAGTAGACTTCCGTTCAATAGCACTAAAGGCAGCAGTAAAATCTCGCTTGGTACGCCCTATGATGTCAATGTCGTCAGCGTACACAAGCAAGTGGACGCTTTTTTGAAAAATAGTGCCTTTGCGATGCACTGACGCCTTTTGCAGAACACTCTCCATAATGAAGTTGAAGAGGTCGCATGATAAGGTATCGCCTTGTCTGAAACCTCGCACGATATCAAAAGGTTCGGAGAGATCCATTCCTAAATTGACAGAGCTCCAGGAATTGCTCAACGTCATTCTGCATAGCCTTATCATGTAATGAAAGTAATGTTTGTGTATTTGAATTGTCGGTCAGTTTTTTTGTCTGTCCTGGTTTGCTTATTATTAAGGCGAGCACGCCACTCGGGTATGGCTAATAAGTCGCAGTTTAGTGTGAGAATAAAAAAGATTCTTTAGCAGCCAAAGAGCCGTTATGATCATCAATTTTATTCTAAATTTATCAATCAACTTACAGCTATTTATATAAATTTCTGAAGTCTAATTTCTTTACATATTAATACTTATGACCTAATTTAGTTTTTACTTAAGTTTAATTTCTTTACACAATACTTATGACCTAATTTAATTTTTACTTAACTTAGAGTGTGCATGGTCAGCATTTTGCTACTTTACAATTATTACATACTGAAAATTTGTATAATGCAATTTGATACCTCGTGACGTTGGTCATTGACAGTTTTGTTTATATTATTGAGGAATGTATCAAAATGCATTTTAGGTAACACAAACGTAACCAATACACAACAGTGTATAAGTGTGACCAACACACTACACTTCCGCTCTTAAGAAAAATCTATACAATTTAAATTGGATGATTTTTTTGAATACTTATGAATTCTAATTTTAATGTAAGTATATAATGTAGGTCCCGCCACTCACGTATAAAATTAACGCACACAACATGAGTGGTGTGAGAAGCTAGGCCGTAATCCTGACTGAAGGGTTGTAATGGCCAATTATGTATGTATGTATATATTATTAAATTTATTTTTAAGTGTTCTATGAATTATTTTACATTACCATTTTTTTATACTTTATATTTTTTAGTCTGTTTTTATGAATTGCTTTTATATTTGTTTTTATCTTAATTAATACATTTGAATCATCTATATCTATTACTTCATATGGTCCATCATAAGGTGGTTCATATTTTCTTCTATTTCCAGCCTTGACCAAAATTAAGTCGCCTACTTTTAGTTCTATGTTGTTCGTGTTATTTAATGAGTCCATACTTCTTTTGTTTTTTACAGTCTCTATCAACTTTGGCACTTTCCAAAGCATGTTTTAGTCTAGTCTTGAGTTCATTAGCACAATTTTTATAATTGTAAATTTTAGGATGATTAATGACTTCATCTCCGGGTAAACTTGTTTTCTTCTTATCCACTGGAACGTATCTACCGTGTAAAAAAGGTTTGGGTGTACAAGAAAGGAATAAACAACACTAATGCCGATGCATTATCAAGGATAGATATTGATTCTACAACACTAAAGAGTATGATACCATTGGAAAATGACGAAAAGGCAAAGAAAACATTAGTAATTACAAGAGGTATGAGTAAAAAGTCATCAGAAAAGAATATTATAAGAGATAAAAATGTGTGACGGAATTATTTTCAATAAAAAAAATTTTATTTTATTCGGAGTCAGTTTCTGATAGCAAGCGCATTCTCTTTTGCTGGGGTGGCTCAATATCAGTCTCGTCAGTAGAAATACTTATTACTTCTACATCTTCTGCTGCTTCTGGCGCTGGTTTATTTCTTTTAACAGCAAATTCTGTTATAGTACGTTGTGATCCAACTTTGGAAAGCTCTTTATAGAGCTCTCTGTATCTAGCCATACATGTTTGTAGGTCTGATTGAAATTTCACAGCTCTTTCAATTATGTTATCACATGTCAAAAAGTGTTCTGCCAACTTAATTGCCATTTGAAGGCCGTCAAGTATCAACTTGAGAGTTATTGTACTTTGAATTTCACTCTCATCAGTTTCGACATTTTGATCTTCATTTCCCAGCGCAACCTCCAATATCTCTTCTTCTTCACCTCCAACTTCTCGAGCTAAATTAATTATATCTGCATACACTTCACCACCTGAATTATCATTCGCACAAGTGTCTTTGCCTTTGACGCATTCTAGCCAAATGCTCTTCCAACAGGCATTTAAAGTTGATGGTTTTATTTCTGAAAACGCTAAAGCAGCATGCTTTATGCAATCCATAATCGAAAATTTCTTCCATGCGTCGATAACTGTAGTGTTAGCATCACTTTCTATTTCATTTAAAATGTACTGAAAAGATCTCTTAATATAATAAGTCTTAAATGTTGAGATAATACCCTGGTCTAACGGCTGAATCAAAGCATTGGTATTAGGAGGCAAAAATACTATCTTTACATTAGGATGTATCAAAACTGGGTGCCCAGGTGCGTTATCTATTAGCAACAGAACTTTAAACGGCATGCCTTTTTCTGTCATGTAGCGCCTTACTTCAGGAATAAAACAATCATGGAACCATTCACTAAAAACCTGTGAACCAATGAACTGTCAGAGTTTTAATATCCACACCTTTCATTTCCCGTCGTCGAATTGATTTACTGATCAGCAAAGGTTTTATCATGCGGTCTCCTGACGCATTACTACAAAACAAAAATGTAACCTTGCGTTTCGCCGCCTTAAACCCACCAGCATTTTTTCATGTTTTGCTATTTTCTTTTCTAGAAAAGGCCAGTCTCATCGGCGTTAAAAACTTGGCCTCTATTGTATCCACCTTCTTCAATTATTTTGGCCAACTGGGTTGGAAAGTTTTTAGCAGATGCAGTATCTCTTGAAACTATTTCATCTTTTATTTTTATATTATGAAGTTTATATCTCTCAAGAAAACACTGAAACCATCCATTACTTGCAGAAAATTTATTTTTGTTGTCATCAATGGCTTCTGAAGACGTTGATGGTTCCATATTTTTTATCTGTTCATAGATTCTTAAAGCCTTCTGTTTTATGGAATTTTTATCGAGTGATATACGTTTTTGAGTGTAATCTTCTATCCATGCTAAACTTTTCAATTTTTTCTACAAATATGTATATTTGTGGTATAGGAAGAAGATTTCACGCTCAATTTAGTACCAGAAATTACAGCTTGTCTAATAGCTTCTTAATTTTTTTTGAATTGTCCGAATTGTGGATTCATTTAAATTTAATGATTTTCTAACTGAACTAGGACGTTCCCCTTTTGCTAGCCTGTCCAGAATTTTTACCTTTTCTTCTAAGGAAATAGCGTTTCGTTTTGTTAACATCTAAGATTAACTTTTTTCACTTTAAATTACCGCTGAATAGCACTGACCTGTCGAATGTCAATAGAAACTGAAGTGTAAAAACAAGTGCACAGACAGCTACATATGCAAATACATTGGTAATTTGCGAATCCCCGAATAATAAACGTAGAGGGAAGCTACCATATCTAGTTTTATTTTTTAAAGCGTAAAAAATTTTTATGCACAAACTGGGAGTTAAACGGGATTAAACGATTTTATCCGTGTAAAAAGGAGCGAACAAAAAATATGGTAAATTTGACAAAAAAAAAACCGTGTTATTTCAAATTCGCGTAAAAAAACCGTGTAAAAACAGGTTTGGGTGTATATTATTTCGAAGTCGTAGTCAGAAAGTTCCAGTCTTATCCTTATTAATTTAGAGTTCGAGTTTTTATGCGAAAATAGTGAAATCAGAGGTCTGTGATCTATCACAACTGTGAATTTTCTACCATATAAATACGGTCTAAAGAATTGTATACCCCATATGCCTAACAATTCTTTCTCAACCACAGGTTTATTCTTTTCGTGTTTGTTTAAAGATCTATTTGCATATGATATTGGTAAATCATTTCCTATTGGACCCTGTGACAAAACTGCACCTAGTGCAAAATCTGATGCATCTGTCGTCAGAATGAATGAATGTTTTGTCAAAGTCGTTCTTCCGTCCATTAAAATTTTGTTCCTTTTTTAATAAATCATTCAAACAATTTGCAATATTCGCAAAATCTTTGATGAATCTTCTATAATAGTTACAAAATGCTAGAAATCTTCTTATGTCATCAGTATTCTTAGGAGTAGGATACTTGGAAATTACGTCATATTTGCTTGGGTCTGGTTTAATACCATTCGATGTTATCAAATGTCCCAAATATGTAACTCCTGATTTCAAAAAATAGCATTTGCTCGCATTCAATTTTAAATTATATTTAGATAATCTATCGAAAACGTTGCGCAAATTATTGTTGTGATGTTTTAAACTACATCCAAAAACTATTATATCATCAACATACAGGAATGCTTCGGATTCTAGTCCAGCTAGTACTATCGTTAGCATCCTTTGAAAAATATTTGAAGATATCTTTAGTCCAAAAGGTAATCTTGTATATTGCTAATGACCATTAGTTGTTGAAAATGCTGTAAATGGTCTTGACTGTTGATCGAGCTCAATTTGATGAAAAGAAGTTGTCATGTCCAATGTGGAAAAATATTTAGCTCTTCCTAGTCTATCTAGAACATCATCTAAACGTGTTAGTGGAAATTTGTCATTAATTATTTTGTCATTGAGTTTCCTAAAATCAACCACTAGTCTCCATTTTTTTATATCACTTTGTCCCTTCTTAGGTACCAATAAGAGTGGAGCATTGTAAGGACTTGTGGATGGCTCTATTATTTTTTGTTTCAATAAACTTTTTACTTGGTTATTTATTTCCTCTGTATGCGTTTGTGGTAAACGATAGTTCTTTATATAAACTGGATTTTTGTCATTTAATTGAATAGTTTGATTGTAAAAATTATTGGTTGTCAGGCTTTCACCTTCTAAATGAAATATATGTTGGTATTTTTTTAATATCTATGTTAGGTTAGGTTAGCGTGGTAGCTTTAATTTACCAAAAAGCTCACTTGAGCACGCATAGCGGCCCGTAGTGATGCCACAGGTGAACGCAGCCTCTGCACTGACCAAGTTCCTCCGATCCAAGGAGGGGGAAGTTGGTCACCGCAAGGGCTGCACATTTTCCAAAAAGCACGACTACCCCACGCTGGAAAATCAGCCAGAAAGTTTGATAAACGAGTCTATGTCCTTGATATCAATGGACGATAGCTCCGTCAAGCTGACAAGGGTCGGAGAGCCAAATAACATATATCTGCACCCCGCAAGGGATGGGCATTGGCAGAGGAAGTGGATGACAGTCTCCTCCTCTTCGGCGGATATGCATCCACGGCAGAAGTCGTTAAATGGGAGTCGCATTCTTTCCGCATGTCTACCCATAACACAGTGGCCTGTAAGAATGGCCACTGTGATCGAGATGATATTACGGCCAAGTCCAAGTAGCTGGTTGGTACGCCTCCTATCCATTATTGACCAAGTGAGCCTAGCGATGGAGCAGGACTCCTCATTGATCCAGGACCGGTTGGCATCCCGGGAGAATTTCCGCACAATAGCCAGTTTGAACGAGGTAAGTGGCATTCCCAAGTTGATTAAGGAAGATTCCGGAAGTAGTGCGCCAGCCCTGGCCAGCTCGTCGGCCCTGCAGTTTCCCGGAGTATCGCAGTGTCCGGGAACCCAGACAAGTATGACGCCGAGACGCCCAGAAAGGAGATTGAGGCAGCGGCGACATTCTCTGACGATCCTGGAATTATCCGCAACGTTCGACAGAGACTTTATCGCAACCTGGCTATCGGAGTACTTCGAGATACGGTTGAAAGGGGCAGGAACACCATAGGCGAGGATCCACTGTGCGGCCCGGCAGATGGCCATTACCTCCGCCTGGAACACGCTGCAGTAGTCCGGCAGCCAGAGTGAGATATTCATGTCCAATTTCCGAGGGCATACTCCACTGCCCACCCCGTTGTCGAGTCTGGAGCCGTCGGTGTAGACATCCAGGAGTTCAGGTGGAACGGTCGTGCCAGGGGTGCAGTCACTTCTGCTCGGGATCAGGAAGTCGAAACCCCTATCAAAAGAGTATTCCACAGGAAGATAATCGATATCAAATGGGGCCACGGGATCGATCCCCAAAATAGAGGAATGACCAGAAGCGATAACACGCCAACGAGACAGGGCATTGAGTCTTGTCGCCGTGAACTTAGCCACCTGCTTAGCGAGGAGCTCAGAAGGGAGCCAGTTGAGCATTGCGAACAAAGCTTTTGTGGGGGTGGTGCGTAGAGCACCAGTGATGCGAATAGCTGCAGACCTTCTGACTCTGTCCAGGAGTCTGACATTGTGCAGCTTGTCAAGAGCAGTCCACCAGAAGGTAACACCGTATAGTAGGTTGGGCTCGATGACAGCAGAATAGATCCAGCGCATGACCCTTGGGCGGAGACCCACTTGGATCCAACTGCCCTGCTGCAGCAGTAAGCAGCACATGCTGCCTTTCGCGCCCTAGCAGCCAGATTCGCCCTCCAGTCGAGTTTGGGATCGAGGATCAGGCCCAGATATTTAACTTCGGGACTCAGCGTGAGCCTAGTCCCATTTATACTAGGGAGGGTGAAGGTCTTGACCTTGTATCTCCTGGTGAAAAGAATTGTATCTGTCTTGGTGGGATTAACGGATAATCCAAAAACCCTGCACCAGTCCAGTACAATGGACAACGCCAAGTTCAGTTTATCCGACAGCGTCTGCGGGCATATCATTAGCGCGAGAATCCACCATTGTCACATCGGCATCCTCTTCGTCTGATAACGGAGAGGTTACACCCGTATCAATTGCAATACTGTCGAAAAACTCCCCAGTTCCAAGTTGGACAGTTTTCCAGTCGAGGAGATTCGCGTCGAGGAGTGACTGCATACACGCCTGCATTTGACATCCTCGACAATTGCGTCCGAGTAATGGGACTCCAAGATAGGGTCAGAGGGGGTTGGGTCCGCTGAACCATGGTCCGATTGGACGGGGTCCGATGGGATTGGGTTCAACGGGATGGGGTCCGAGGGCTGCAAGACTGCCCGAGAGTCCGATTTGTAGACCCTGAGCTCGATTGAGCCGAAGCCATAGTTTATCATGCCCTTTCGGGCGTCGATAAGCGGGAGAGACTACTCATTTAGAATGATTACCGCCTCGCGGTAATCACCCCATTGTGGGTAGGGAGGTCTTTGTTGCTGGCCTTGAGAATCCTCAAAATGGCTTCCGGGTCTCGACCGGGGGCGATGGGGAATTTGGTCAGGGGAGACGGCCTCAAGACTGGCTCCAGGCCAAATTTCACCAATCTTGCTGATTGCCACTTTGTAGAGCTCCATCGAATGGAGGTCCGAGCAGGCTATCAGCTTAATATGTCGCTGAAACCACCCTGCATCGCGACAGCTGGGTGAGGGACCCGAGTTTGAGTCCATAACCTCGAGAAAGACGTCAAGGAGGGCACGTTCCACCAGCCTCCACCGGGTGGGGGCGATGGATCCATCGGGGTGACCCCGATCAATGACCGCCTACGTAAGGCCGTCCTTTTTCACCTCGCTGAGAGGTCTGGAGGTCCTACTAGGTTCGGGGCGTCTGGGTTGGGAGGAATGCACGGATGCACGAGTCCTCGTAGGGAGAACCTTTTGGTTGGCCACCTTGGTGCGCTTGGGTGGTTGGAGGGGAGCGTTAAGCTCGGCTTATCGTTGCCTCTTTGGGGCCGGCGAGGCGGGAGGTCGATGATTCTGGTGGACCTTAGCCCACTCTAAGCGACCCTTGTCGTCCTCCGACAAAATAGTCGGGTCGACAGAGCCTAACCTTGCAATTATGCGCATAGCCGATCTACGGGTTCTATACGCTCTGATGCTTGCACTCGGGGTATTCTTGACACCAGAAGGTGGAACGGTGTCGAGGGCATCCGAAGAGTGTAAGGGCGCGTTTACGCCAGATTTAGAGGTGGATGGCGCAGCAGGCGATGGTACGGTGACCAATGCGGTGGATGCGGCGACACCAGAGACCAGCTTTATTGCCGGTTCCTTGTGTGCCAGACGGGGTGTTGCCAAAGTCGTATGGAACTTGACACTTCTGGCGGGGGCAACTGCTTTTTAGCAGGAGCCTGCCTGGACAATGTTGAGCGTCCACCGGTAATAGTGGATGCCCTGGGTTTCTGCCTGTTTGCCTGCCTGTCAGTTTGTTGTCGTTTGTTGTTGTTGCTGTCCATGTTAAAGGGGTCCATGTTAAAGGGGTTATCTTTGCATGCAGGGTACTAATCGGGAGTCCTCTCAACCGAACCTACACTACCAACTTAACGGTGACGTACAAGGAACGTACTTTGTAGCCTGCCAGGGTTTTAACGGGACGGGGGCGGTTGCAGCCCTAACCTGAAGCCGTTCACACTACGGGTTTCACCCCGGTGCTACCGCATATGCAACTTGGTCCAGAAAGCTGCAACCACCAGCTCGAAGCATTCGGTTCAAAGGAGTGAGGGTAGAATAGTCAATGGAAATAAGAAAAGGGTCCGTGCTAATGGGGTATAAGAAAATTTACGTGGTCCGCCGAGTCGAAAAGATCAGGTATAACATCAATCCGAAGCAGAGTCTTCCCACGATATTCGGGTAACATTTATTCATGCACTCCGACCCACTCTCAATCCCAGAGTGAATCTAAGTACACTTAAGCCCCCACATCGCGGCAAGATTGTTACCCAGGTGGGGGTTTAATATCTTTAACAATTCCTTCTTTGCTTTCTCGTCGTTCTTCTCCATGTTGCATTCATTTAACACTTTCTTAAATCTTTCCTCATCATATTTCGTATCTGGTTTATCAACACTTGTTTTGTATATATCAAAATTTCTTAAAGGGATAGTTTCTACTTTTAAATTTTCTAATTTTATGGTTTCGTCAGTAACGTTTAATAACTATGACCCATAATCATAGTCAAACACTAAAGTCGGTTCTCTTTAAAAACAACTTTAATATTTAAACCTGTTACTAACTGTTTCTAAACTATAGTGAAAATTAATAATAGTTTTAAGTTGAATCAGCTTTAAGTGGGTGATTAGTATAATGTTTGAAATTTTGCATACAAACTGGTATAAATATTGTATAAGTGGCATCTCTGCACAGCTGATGCAATAAAAGCGCCAAAAAAATAAACAAAATATAAATTATTTTGAAAAAAACAATTGCATAAAATTAATCCGGGGAAAATAAACTATTATCTCAATGGAAAATTTAGAAAAGGTATGTGCATACATAAGTCGCCGTGGTGTAGTAGGTAGTGTGTTGGCTTACTATTCGTAAAAGCCCGGGTTCGTATCCCAGGTCGGTGACTTCCTCTCAGCAGATTTCTGGCAAAAACTCTGAGAGTAAAATAAACTGCCATGAAAAAGTTTCTCAAAATTCTGTCGTTCGGAGTCGACGTTAAACTGTAGGTCCCGCCACTCACGTATAAAATTAACGCAAACAACATGAGTGGTGTGAGAAGCTAGGCCGTAATCCTGACTGAAGGGTTGTAATGGCCAATTATGTATGTATGTATGTACATACATAGATCTAATGTTCTTACATTTATGGAGTTTTACATACTTATGTATCATTGATTTATAAATTACCAACAGGATCAAAAGAAAATGGAGCGAGAGGCAAACTAGAGCACCAGCGAACACAATTTATAAAAAAATAATAAAATAAAATATATAATATAATAATAATATAATATATAATAAAATATTTAAAAAAATTTAACACAATTCATACAAATTTTTTTTTGGTTTGTTTTGATTTTGTCACTTTTGATAAATGACAGACAGCTGATAGAGTTAAAATGAAGTTAACTTTGTTAAAAACAACATCAGCTTGTTTTAAGTATAAAACTGACTTTAGCGGAAAAAGTAAGCTTTTTATCGTCTATAGTAGCTGAAAAGTAGACATTTTAATAAATGATGCTTAAAGTATACTTTTTTGATGACTATGATTATGGCCCTATGTGTTTGTATCCATCTTTATGAATTATTGAATTTGTCAAAAAATACACCTTTTCCAATTTCACGGTTGCATATTTCACCATCTTCTTCAATATTTATTTGTAAAGGTATAATTATTTCGCTTCTTGGAGGAATTCTTATTACATTTATCTCAAATGTGTCGTTGTGAATAGGTAATATCAAAGTCTCATTTCTTGTATTGATGGTTAATGTAAATGTTTCATAATCTATGTTGCAATTTTACCTCAACAAAAAATCTCGTCCAAGTATACCATCAGTGTGGATAGGAAAATTTTCATGTACTAGTTGTATTTTATGTTTAATTAATGTATCGTTTATCTGTATAGTTATGTTAGTGGAACCTAAGGATTTTATTTTTTTCTTTTGTAATCCCTTTTAAACAGCAATAGTCATCTGGATCTTCATCATATTTGTGTAATAAGTCTTCTTTGCATAGTGAGATATCGGCACCTGTGTCTATTAAAAATGTTAATGCACGGTGTGTATTTTTTATATTTAATCTTACATAATTTTTTAGATCTGATGGAATTCTAAAGACTGCTTTTGAAGTTACTGATTTTGTTCCGGAGGATCTTGGTATTCTATGGTCTCCGGACCATGGGAGTTTCCCTGGTTTTGCTCCATTAGTTTTACATTTTGGTTTCTGTTACCATTGTAGTAATTATTATTACCATTTCTATTACGATTATTATTATTATTATAATTGTTGCCTCTATTGTTATTGTTTATGCTCAATTAATAAGTTGCCAATTCAAACACATAAATTTGAATTGTTTTATTAATTGTTGATTTTTATCCCTCAAGCACTTGTAACTTGAAGGTAAAGTCGCACAATAACAAAAGACAATATTTTTATTACTGAACTAATGTTAATTTTTTATTTAACTATTTATACTACTTAAACTTAACAATAACGCTAAATCAACAAAATAATTTTAATGTAACATAATATTCTTATTGCTAAAAATTCATTAAATTAACCAATCAAAACGTTTTTAAATAAAATTAATTTTATTGCAATTTGATACATAAGCTGATACTAAAAATAACATGGGTATTTCCCATGTGTAGACCATTATACTAATTATAATAGTGGTATTCACTTTAAGTACAAACATTCTCCACCACGTTGAACGGATGTTCAACCAAATGAGGATGTATGGTTAAGCTGAATAAGTCGTTTTGCTGGACTAAATATCTAGCATGAATTGACGTGGCATGGGTGTAGGAGTCCTGTTGTTGGTTTCTGGTCTAACTGATTGAAGTTCGATAGTTTCTTCAGCATTTTCAATAGTACAATAAAATAACCAAACCGTTTATATCCATGACCAAAGAACGAATGCTTTATTGTACCTCGCTTTCTTATTTATTATCCTACTTTGCTTATACGACGCTTATTATTCTATTTCTACTACTAATTAATGGTTGTACCAAAAGGGTACACATCAGTGATGGTATTTTAATTCTTTACATTATTTACTCTGTTATACCATTACGCCTCCCTTTTTCTCTTAAAAAAAAGAATTTATATAACAGTATCTTATATTTGATATCAAGAAAATATTAAAATAATAATAGAAAATTCTTTTTTTTTTTCAATATTCTAGTATTGTACAATATTAAACCTATAATTCTTAATGCTAACAATTTATATAGGTAATATTGAACAATTTCATAACGTTATCATTTATATCCAATTTATTTAGTATTAATAGTAAAGTATTGACTGAATTAATTGTAGCACGACCCTACTGCCGTTTATGCCAACACAATGTTCTGTACAGATAATGATCATTAACGACACAACATGTATAAACAAATGAATATCAAATAACATAAGCGAGTGTGTCATTAACATAATTCTGGGCATTGACTCTCGCTGCTTTTGACGCGTGCTCAAGTCGTCAATACATTATGTGCATGTTGTTGTTGTTGTGAATTCTCCGCTGGCTAGCGTGGGAATTATGCTTTGCTTGCATTACTGGTGTTGGGCTGAAGGCTTGGATTGTGTTGCATACACACAAACCCATGTATTATTAATTGATAGAATATAGGTCACTAGAACATTTAAGCAAACATATGTAGTAAGTTAAGAACTATATAGAATTAATAGAGTTGATTCGAAATTGTCGGATCAGCTAAAAAAGAGGAAATAATTCCCATATCGAAATCAATTGGATTGAATAAAATAAAGTGAACAGAGCTCTTCAATTGAGCTCTTAAAAAACTAAAATAACTTTAAATATTTTCTATCAATCCTACATGGCGATCCTGCCATAATCTTGGAGTGCTGTAAATTAAAAAGCACACAAGATTTGAGGCAAAAGAAAAAAGGAGTGCAATACATATTGCCCCAAAATTTTTTTTTTTTTTTTTGAAGTGCACAAAATACCTTTGCACCCATAAAGGAACAGTATTTTGTCCTGGCGGATCAGCCAAAACGGTCCGCCAGTAGCGAAGACGGAAGATACTGTCTGGCCGAGAGACAGTGAAATACTCCCAAGGCCGAAGGACCCAGGCCAATCACAATAAAGTAGTATAGAAGGAGGACATTATGGCAATAACATTAATTATGCCAACAATATGAATTACCATCACCAGCAACAGCAAATGCCAACGCCAACAAATCCTCAAGCAACAACACATCAAAAACTAGAAAATAACTAAAACAAAGGGTAAAGAAAAAAACCAGCCGACTCACAGGCCGGAAAGCGTTAACCGCTCTTGGCAAGAATTCTTTTTTTTTTTTTTTTTAATAAAAATATTTTAATTATATGTCATAACAAAAAAAAAATTTAAGAATTAATTATGTGCGAATTTTTTTTAAAAAAAGTTGGTTGTAATTGTCTTATTGTTTCATTAGAAAATTAAAAATTTTATTATTATTATTATTAAAAAAAAAAAACAATTTTATTTAAAGTAAGAGAAATTAAGAATATGAATAGAAGAAAAATAAGACCAAAAAATCCAATTCAGGATACAGTGAATGAATTTGAGTACAATGAGAAAAACGTTATAGAGTTGACGTTTGAACAGCATAGGCTAGCAATAGAGTTAACTTGGAAATTCTTAGGAAAACCAGAACCTCCTACTGACGAAGGCGTAGCTTATAGCATTAGAGAGGAACCAGAAAGGGAAACAGTAGCTATGCTTAGAAGATTAGACGAACTTGTAAAGAGAAATTAAAAAAAAGAGAAAGAAAAGGAACAATATGTGCAAAACACAAACTAAATTGGAGAGGCCAACAGCCAGCGTAATAAATGAAGTTGAGATACTTCAAGACAAAATAAATTTAAATAAAATTGAAATCTGCTTAATAATAATAACTGTTTTAATATGATTGAATTTTCTGCTTCGAATTTATACTTTGCATAATAAAAGATAATACTTGAGAAAGAAATACTTGAGTAAAGCCAATGACTTAGACAAAATATAAAAATACTGTTTTAATGGACTGGAAAGACATTTTACAAAAATTAAGACTAATAAAAGAAGACTTCGACAGGTCATATAAATGCTTAAACTTAGAAAGAAGTACAAAGGACGAAACTATTTCCAAACATATAAAAATTTTGTTGGACAAATTTGAACGCATTAGAATCATACTAAACGTAAATTATAATAGACTCACTACTCCTCAAAAAGCTGCAGCTGAGAGTTTTTTCTTGGACATAAGAGGTAGAATAATAAACGTATTGACTAAAAAGGGTTTGGAAATAAAAATACCAAATACACTTCACGAGGCAGTAATATATAAATTAGAAAAAGTAACCCCAGGGACAGGAGAAGTCCTAATAGAATTGTTTGATAAGGAAAGGAATTCAGATATACTTACAAATATGACGCAAACAGTGGTAGAATTTTTAAACACTGCTTCAAAGCTCATTCCAGATTTTGACGGAAAATCTGAAAATTTGCGTTCTTTTCTTGACTCTTTGTCATTGGTGGACTCAATAAAGTGCGCTCACGAATCCGTCGCGGTATCCCTTATTAAAACCAAATTGAAGGGAAATACCAGAAATTTACTGGCTAATGAGACAACAATTGCTGAAATCATAAATCAACTAAATACCTCTGTGAAAGGTGAATCCGTCGAGGTATTATCAGCAAAAATAATGAGCATAAAACAGGGAGGTAAAACTGCAAATACTTACTGCAGTGAAATTGAGAATTTAACAAAATCCTTAGAAAATGCTTATATATCGGATGGTTTATCATCCGATATAGCGAACTGTTCAATTGATAAAGTAAAACTTATCATGGAAGCAGGGCAATTTAACAGCATGAATGAGGCTGTCAGTAAATTTTTAAACAGTTGCACTGAAGCAACGGGGCAACAAAATGCAATCCTGCATTTTAGAAGCAGATATAACCAAAACAACTACCACAGAAATAAGACAAAATTTCGTAAAAACATTAATCAACAAAGACAAAATAATAATAATAATTTCAACAATAAACCCCAACAAAGACCAAGTAATGGCTATGGTAATAGAAACCAACGTGGAAACAGAAACTACGTTAGGACGACGGGATATAATGACTCGGAAAACTCCGAAACCCCCCTAAGATGAATTTATTGCAGAACAGAATATACAACTTAAACATCAACTTAAGCTTTTTCATAAACGTAGGAATTGATAACACTAAAAACATAATAACACTACTAGTTGATACAGGAGCAGACATTTCTGTCATAAAAACAAAATTTGTTTCATTACACCAAATAAATAGAAATAGAACAACATCTATAAGTGGAATAGGACAGGGACAAATCAAATCAATGGGAGGAGTGTTCTTTGACATAAGATTTAATAATTTCTTAATACCACATTACTTTCAAGTGGTACAGAACAATTTTCCCATACCCTGTGATGGAATCATTGGTATGGATTTTATCAAGAAGTATAACTGTGTATTGGATTTTAATGAGGAAGATGATCACCTTGTTTTACGTCCATCTAATTTATCACATACAATAGAGATACCAATTACGAATAATTACAATGAAATAACATTGCCACCGAGATCAGAAGTGATTCGGCAAATTAAATTCTTAAATCGTAATAATGACATATTCATACCAAATCAGGAAATAGCACCAGGCGTTTTTGTACCAAATATCATAGTAAATTCAAACAGAGCATTTATTTGTTTCTTAAACACTAATGACAACATTGTAACAATTAAAAACAATAACATAAAAACAGAAAACCTGATTGATTATGAGATAATAATACAAAATCTAAACAACAATAAGCACAGAGAATCAACAATTATGAATATTTTAAAGAAAAACTTTCCTAAACAATTCCATTCCACTTTAACAAAACTTTGTACCGAGTACAGTGATATTTTCGCTTTAGAGACGGAACCAACCACTAATAATTTTTATGAGCAGAAGTTGAGGGTTAAGGATAAACAACCGGTATACATTAAAAACTATCGTATAACACAATCACATAAGGAAGAGATAGACAAACAGGTTAAAAAACTGGTGGATGATAATATAATTGAACCGTCATTTTCAGAATATAATAGCCCAATTCTATTGGTGGCAAAGAAATCGCTTCGGGGTTCAGATAAAAAGAGATGGCGACTTGTTATAGACTATAGGCAAATAAATAAAAAATTAATATCAGATAAGTTCCCATTGCCTAGAATAGATGATATTTTAGACGAACTTGGCAGAGCAAAATATTTTACCTGCTTGGATTTAATATCCGGTTTTCATCAGATCGGATTGGAGAAGAACTCCAGAGATTTAACATCGGTTTTCCACAAACAATGGTTCTTATAGATTCACTAGACTTCCCTACGGTTTAAAAATAGCGCCGAATTCCTTTCAGAGAATGATGACGCTTGCTTTTAGCGGCTTGAAGCCAGATCAGGCATTCCTGTACATGGATGACCTGGTCGTATTGGGATGTTCCGAATAACATGTACTATCCAATTTGAAAGACGTCTTCAGTCTGTGTCGCAAATTCAATCTGAAGCTACACCCTGAAAAATGTTCATTCTTTATGCGAGAGGTAACCTATCTTGGTCATAAGTGTACTGATGAGGGAATGCTTCCAGACGACAGCAAGTATTCGGTGATCAAAAACTACCCGACGCCTTCTGACGCGGATAGTGCCAAAAGATGTATTGCCTTTTGTAATTACTACCGAAGGTTTATAAAAAATTTCTCTGAGTATTCCCGACACCTTACACGATTGTCCAGAAAAGGTGTGCCATTCGAATGGACAAAGGATTGCGAATTAGCGTTTAGATACTTAAAGAAGGCATTAATGAGTCCAACATTGCTTCAGTATCCTGATTTTACCAAGGAATTTTGAATAACAACAGACGCAAGTAAACATGCATGCGGTGCTGTTTTGACTCAGGAACATGAGGGTAAGCACCTACCGGTTGCTTATGTTTCAAAGACGTTTACCAAGGGAGAAAGTAATAAATCTACCATTGAGTAGGAATTAACTGCCATACACTGGGCTATAACACAGTTCAGGCCATACATATACGGAAAACATTTTTTGATCCGAACCGACCATCGACCACTTTCATACCTGTTTTCGATGAAAAATCCCAGTTCCAAATTAACAAGAATGAGACTGGATCTGGAGGAGTATGATTTTACAGTTGAGTATCTTAGGGGAAAGGATAACTATGTCGCGGATGCATTATCGCGAATTACAATTGATGACTTTAAAAACATAAATAAAAAGGTATCGTGCGTATTAAGAGTCTCGACAAGATCGATGACTAAACAAAAAACCAGTAGTGAAATAAATAATCAGCATAAAAAGATAAAATAGAGAAGCCCAAAATTTATATACCAATTAAGAATAGTGACGTCAGAAAATTTTATAAATTAAAGATTTTTCCTAACAAATGCTACATAAAGAAAGGAAAATCAATATTAGCTAGCATAAAAATGAATGATACGTTTACTTCAGAGAGATTTGACTTAAGACAATTTTTCTCTAGGCTTGAAAAAGTGGCCGGTAACCTAAATATCAGTAAATTACAAGTAGCACCTAGTGAGAAGATTTTCGAATTTATTTCAATGAATGATTTTAAAGATACGGGCAATAAAATATTGAAAAGAAGAATGCCAAGGCAATTCTTGATCTTATGCTGAAATATCATGATGATCCCATTGAAGGAGGTCATTGCGGGATATACAGAACCGCTGAAAAGATAAAAAGATATTACTACTGGAAAAACATGACAAAAAACATAGCTAAATACGTTAAAGCATGTCACAAATGTCAATTAGCAAAAACAAACAAACACATTAAATGTCCAATGATTATCACAGACATCCAATAAACCATTTGATACGGTCTATGTGGACACAATCGGGCCATTTCCAAAATCACTTCATGGAAATGAATACGCAGTCACGCTAGTATGTGACCTAACCAAATATTTAGTAACGATACCAATACCAGATAAATCGGCAAAAACTGTCGCAAAAGCGATATTTGAGAACTTTTCGATGAAGACGTTCGTTTCGGACATGGGTACAGAATACAAGAATTCTATACTGACTGAACTTTTCAACTTATTCAAGATTGAAAAACTAACGTCAACAGCACATCATCACCAGACTTTAGGTACGATAGAAAGAAGTCAGAACTTTTAATGAATACGTACGCTCATATATATCAGTAGATAAAGATGACTGGGATGAATGGCTTAAGTATTTTACATATTGTTTTAATACAACACCATCAACTGTCACAATTACTGTCCTTTTGAGTTGATCTTCAGTAAAATACCAAATAATTTTAAAGATTTTGGTGAAATAGATAGAGTTGCACCGCTATACAATGTGGATAACTATGCCAAAGAGGCAGAATTTAGGTTAGAAATAGCACTTAACAGAGCAAAACAATTATTAGATGTAAATAAAATTAAGCAGAAAATCAATTACGATAAGGATATATTAGACTACAATTTTAAAATAGGTGACTTAGTTTTACTCAAATATGACAATGGACATAAGTTAGAACAATCTTATAAAGGTCCGTATAAAATTAAGAAATTAGATTTATAAAATAATGTAACCATAGTAGATACGATAACTAATAAGGAAGAAATAGCACATAAGAATAGAATTAAGCTATATAACAAATATTTTTAACTATACCACTAAACTGGCCAGAAAAGTGAAATAATAATCTTTAAAATAAAATTTTTTTTAATAGTAACTAAGTAAACTTATCACTAAGCATTTATGAAAACAAAAATAAATATTAAAATTAATTAAGAAATTAAAAGGTAGTAATAAATTTAGTTTAAGAATTAATTTTTATTATTGTAAAAGAATGCCCATAGAACCCTCAGGTTATATGAACATTCTTCCGAAAAAGGGAAGTGTAGCACGACCCTACTGCCGTTTATGCCAACACAATGTTCTGTACAGATAATGATCATTAACGACACAACATGTATAAACAAATGAATATCAAATAACATAAGCGAGTGTGTCATTAACATAATTCTGGGCATTGACTCTCGCTGCTTTTGACGCGTGCTCAAGTCGTCAATACATTATGTGCATGTTGTTGTTGTTGTGAATTCTCCGCTGGCTAGCGTGGGAATTATGCTTTGCTTGCATTACTGGTGTTGGGCTGAAGGCTTGGATTGTGTTGCATACACACAAACCCATGTATTATTAATTGATAGAATATAGGTCACTAGAACATTTAAGCAAACATATGTAAGAAGTTAAGAACTATATAGAATTAAGGGAGTTGATTCGAAATTGTCGGATCAGCTAAAAAACTGTATAAAAGAGGAAATAATTCCCATATCGAAATCAATTGGATTGAATAGAATAAAGTGAACAGAGCTCTTCAATTGAGCTCTTAAAAAACTAAAATAACTTTAAATATTTTTTATCAATCCTACATAATATAGAAATATTGACAGTATGGTGTTCCCGACACTAGGATATACATTTCCTAAAATCCGTAACATGAAACGCTATATTTCATTGTCTTACTGCGGAATATTTTTTTTTTCAAATATACCCGCATATACCTCCCTTTCTTCAAAAAGAAGAGTATCTATTTACTCTTCTTCAAAAACATTCATTTTTTTATATATAGCCTGTGATACATGATAAAACAAAACAATGAAATAATCAAGTTGATCAGGCTTGGTTATTTCACATTTTTTTGCTTTATGGGAGTGTATATTCAAATGTATTTCAATTACTCTTATCTTTTACTGTGTTCTCAATATTTGTATATTTTGTTATATGTACATTAAATTTCAATTCTTAATATAATTTTCTTCGTATTTTAGGTTTTTCTTTCCCTTTTCAATTAATAACTTCATAAAATATATATATCTCTTTCATTTCTTTATTTTCTTAATCTGTTCTTATGGACAACCTTCTCTTGTTTTGTTCTCTCGTCAAATATTATTGCATTGACTCCTTCCAACCCTTTAATAATGAAAGGTCCATCATAAATATTGCTATGTTTGTCATACGGTTGTTTCTGTAAATAGACCGTGTCATTCACCTGTAATTGGATTGGTTTCGCAAATCTGTTATAAAATGCCTTATTTCGTTGTTTATGCCTGTCTATTAGTTGTCTAGCTAATATATTCGTTTTTTGTAGCCTATATTTCACTTCCTTGCTGTAATTCTGAATATTATAAACATGATCTAAATGTGTCTTTGTCTCATTGGGCATGGTAGCATTTCTGCCGAATACTAACTCAAAGGGTGTATACTTGTTCTCAAAAACTGAGTTTGGTGTGGTATCATGGTAAAATGTAAAAGACTTAATGTAAGTGTCCCATTCATTCCTGTACTCACCTACATATGCCCTAATGTATTCATTAAAAACTCGGTGATTGCGTTCCACTGTGCCTACCGTCTGGTGGTGATAACTCGTAGAAAATTTTAAGTCAATATCTAACAATTTACAAAGTTCAGTCAGGACCACATTTTTAAACTCAGTTCCTGAATCTGATTTTATAGTCTGCATCCTCGCATATATCAAAATAAAACTCTCAAAAATCGCTTTGGCCACAGTGGGAGCCGATTTGTCCGGTATAGGAATCGAAACCAAATATTTCGTCAGATCGCAGATCAGTGTCAACGCATACTTATTTCCATGAATTGATTGGGGTAACGGACCTATTGTATCCATAGCTATGATGTCAAAAGACTTAACGGGAGTAGGTGTAAGAAGTAGTTTCTCTATGTTGGATGGTCTGACTTGTTTAACCTGCACTGTGGACAATTTTTTACAAATCTCGCTATATCTTTAGTCATCCTCTTCCAAAATATTTAGTTCTCAGTTTAGCGTACAACTTTTTCTGGCCGCAGTGTCCTCCTAATAACGCGTCATTATGGTAAATCTGCATCAATTTTTGTTTCTCATCCTCATTTCCTATTATAGCTATCGGTTCAGTAAGAATCAGTTCCAAAGTTTTTAGTGTTCCATTACCATGTTCTCTCAAGTCCTGAATTTTAAAAATTCTAAAAAATGGATCATCTTTCCTCCATTCTGCACTGTAGATTTTGCATTTGTTAGCCTCCTTTTGCAGTTTCGAAAGCAAACAGTCTAATCCATCCGTTTCGTTAACAAATTCAAAATCCACTGATAGCAGTTTACTGCATTTCCTATGAAAACGTATGCGAAATTTAATATAATGTTCATTATTATTTATTATTTCCGTTTTAATCCTGGTAATATTCCTACTAAATTGATGAGAAAATTTGTCGTAGACCTGCAATGTGTCACAATCTAAAGCAGGTTTTACTTGCTCGATCTGCTTAATAAGTTTACTTTTCGATTTTGAACGCGTCGTGACGGCCAATACTTGGTTGTCCTTAACCTTGAGGTCACTTATTGAAATTCTGGAAAGTGCATCAGCACCAACATTGTCTCTACCCCTAATGTATTCGACGTTAAAATTATATTCTGATAGCTCTAATCTAATACGGGATAATTTTGATGATGGGTCTTTCAGATTAAAAAGATAGACCAGCGGTCGATGATCCGATCGCACCGCAAAAGATGTTCCGTAAACGTAGGGACGAAATTGCTTGATAGCGAAATGTATTGCCAACAGTTCTAATTCTATGATAGGTTTCTTCTGTTCCGATTCCGTAAAACATTTAGACGCATAATAAATTGGAAGGTCATCCCCATTGAAGTTTTGACTCAAAATGGCTCCACATCCATATTTGGATGCGTCAACTGTTATTATCAAAGGTTTTGCTAGATCCGGATATTGTAAAATTCTAGGACTCATTAATGCAAGCCTCAACTTGTCAAAAAACTCTTGACATTTCTCATTCCATGGAAACTATACGTTTTTCCTTGTCAGTTTATTGAGAGCCATTACAGCGAAATTTGGAATGAAGCGCCTGTAATAATTTGCGAAAGCAACAAATCTTCTAACCGAGTCCTTGTCAACCGGGGTAGGATAATTTTTTATGGCCTCAATCTTCCTATCGTCCTGCAGAAGACCTCTTGCTGTACACTTGTGGCCCAGAAAAGTAACCTCGGATCGAAAAAATTCACATTTATTGGGATTTATTCTCAAATTATGGGACTTCATTATATCAAAAACTTCCTTCAAATTTCTCAAATGGTGGTTTTTACTACAACCAGTGATAATGACATCGTCAATATAGAGGAATGCCTCGTTAGGTTCCAGACCAGAAAATGCAATCGACATCATTCTTGAGAGGGAGTTTGGTGCAACACTCAAACCAAACGGGAGAACTTTCCACCTAAAGGATCCTTTGTCAGTACCGAATGCCATTATGTCACGTGAATTGGGATGTATTGGGACTTGGTGAAAACCGGAAAATAAATCAATAACTGAAAAATGTTTTGCCCGACCTAAATTGTCCAATATATAGTCGATCCGTGGCAAGGGAAATTTGTCCGCAATCAGCTTCCTGTTCACTGCTCAGTAATCCACACACATCCTGTAAGCCTTTTGGTTATCTATACTCTTTTTAGGGACTAGGATCAATGCTGTTAAAATTCGAAGTACTGGGTTCAATCAGGTCGTTATCCAGCAAATTTTGGGCCTGCCTATTTATTTCATCCTTTTGAGTATGAGGAAGTCTATAATTTTTCACATATACGGGAGACGAATCGACCATTCTGAATTTCTGCTCTTAAAAGTTGTTAACGGACATCTTGTCGTCCTTAAGAGCGAAAATGTCAGCGTAAGATAAGCATAATGGCATTAAATCATTCTGAACGTCATGTGGCATCTGGTCAACAAGTATAGCCCTCAGTTTCTCGATACGTTCCCTGTCTATGTCATTGTGATTCACTGAGTATACATTAAAATGTCGAAGTTTTTCGAGTTTAATTCGATCATTTTTGACACATTTCACCTGATCAGTCGTGTTAACTATACGCGAAATAGAGTTGTCCGAATCCATAATCCCTTTACCGATAAAGACTCCTTCAGATATTTCCTGGCAATCTACAATGTTCCCTAATGTCATGCAAATTGAACATTCTGTAAACCTCACACCTGGGTGGAATTATGCAAGTAAATTTTTTTGGACCTTGAAGTATTGGAATTTGAAGCCGTGCCTCTCTAACAAAAATTGTAATGTCCATATTCTCATAGTCTATCCTACATTTGTTGTCCCTGAGAAAATCCTTTCCCAGTATGCCATCGGATGGTATATTGAAATCGTTACTGACAGCATGAAGAACAATGGGAATCATGAAATTGGAAACAATTAAATTGGTACAAATTGTGCCCAAGGTGGGAACCGTCCCAGTTATGTTCATAATATTATTCCGGTTGAAAATCATTTCAGGGTTTAAACAATATATTTTGATCAGCGATATGTCCGCTTGAGTGTCTACAAGGAAGCTAGAAGGTCCTTTAATAAGCAATTTAGTTTTATGAAATCTGTGTAATTAAGATTGAGACAATAAACGGCTCTTAATTCCGATTCTCCTCCTCCCTTAACAGTACCTGCTGAGGGGCTTCTGAGTTTAAAGTCCTCACTCATGCGTTACGTCCATTTCCTCGACTCCTATTTGGTCTGCTATATCTGGTCCGATTATTATGATTACCCGTAGGAATACTAGCACTACTTCCATATGAACCATTAATATTCGACCTATTCCCGTATCTATTGTTGTTGCGGCGGTAAAATGTATCATTTCGCGGATCTCGGTGTTGAAAACTATTTTGGTGTTAAAAATTGTTCCTATGTTCAAAGATATTCCTGTTATATCTCATAGAGAAGACATGTGCTTACCCACTAGTACTAGATTCCTCCAAAATTAATTTTGCTACAACATATTTAGGTTCCTTAAAAGTGCTTGACGCCAATATAGCCTTTACCATATCCGACCTTGCGTTGCTCCTACATACACTAACCGTTTGTTCTATACTCATTTCGTCCGCTTTTTCTCTGCTAATACCCTCTATGACTAGTGATCTCTCCAAGGAATCCGCTAGATCTTCCACATTTTTCGCGAAATCGGCATAATTATTGTCCTTAATACTTAAGGCTGTAATCCTTCCAGCCACCACCTTCGAGCTATCAGGCCGAATTCTATTTATCAATGCTTCCTTGATCTGACTAATACTAATGACTTCATCAGGTAACACTTCCCTGGCTTTGCCATCCAATTTAGATTTTATAAATGAGATAAAACAACCTTCCAAGTTATCGGACATGATTTCCGTCACTAAATTTACTTTGTCAATAAAGGAACTCAATGTAGGTGGGTCTCCATCATAATTCTCGCGAATAATATTCGAACACATCGAAATAAATTTAGTTTTTTCCTCTATTGACGCCATTTTCAATCTGCTAACTTCTCTAGTTTCCTCAACTATCTGCCCCAGATTTAAATTTCCCTTAGCTTCTACGTCGGTATCCGAATCACTCCTATTTGCCTCTGTATCGAAGACAGACTCTATCAATATTCTCCTATCTACTCTATCAAACAGATTGTCGCCGAATGGGACTTTGATATTGCAATCCAATTTACAAAAAAAATTAAATAAAATTTCCCTACAATGTGTGATTCTACCATATATTTCCCTCTGCAAAGCTGACTGTATTTGGTCGAAAAATTGTTCCGTATAGGTCAAAATATTATTAAAAGATTCCACCAACAAATCTATATATTCCTTCCTTTTACCTTCGTTACTAGTTATCGGTCTATTCTGAATGATTCTCTTTTTCACGGTGTTAAACTTGGACAATAACCCCCTAAAGTTATCGCTGTCAAATTGACCCGAAGACATTTACTAAGCCCATGCAATAATATTTAATTAGAACAAGTATTAAGTAGTATTAATTAGAACAAGTATATACATATTTTATGAAATCCAAATTTATTAATTTTTATATTTATATAAATTTAGTATAAGTAGTTAATAATTATTTTTGTTTTCCTTTTTTTTTTCTTTTTTTTTCTTCTTTTTAATATAATATTCAGTATTTTTTTAATGTAATATATAGTAATATAATAGTAGTATTAAATAATATCTAGTAATATTTGATTAAATTGTAGTAATATTTATATATATATTATAATAAATTTATTTATGTACATAAAATTAAGTAAAAGTATATATTTGGTTCTTTATTTTTTTGTTAGTATATATTTTGAGAAATAATGTTTGCTGGGATACAGTGTTGATTTATTTGTACATCACCTTCTATGTTGATTGTTTTTGTTGTCTTCTTCCGAACCAGTTGCTTGTTATATTATTGTTGTAATGTTGTTGTAATGTTGATCTTTTCGTTGTCTATTGATTGTTGGTTTTATTTTTGTTGTTTTGATGTTTTTTTTTCTCTTTTACTTATTTTTCTCTTTTGCTTGTATGTTACTTGTGTCCAATGGTAAATTATACTTCAGTTTTTTGTTTTTTTTTTTCTCTACTTCATTTTAATTAATGTGCTAAGACATTTTTTTTCATTTGTTTGGATGTGTTGTTTGTATATTGTGCCAGTGGTTTATTGTTGTAATTTTTTTTCTGTTGTTTTATTTGTAGGTTTTAAGTTGTTTATTTTTTTTTTTTTTTTAAAGGGTGTTCATTGTTTTAAATTAAATTTTTTTAATAGTTATTATTTTTATTTAATAATATCATAGTTTTTCTTTTTGATTTTATTAGTTTGCAAGAATATTTTTTCGGATAGGATTCTTTGCTCATTTGTTAGTTTAAATTGGAAAAAAAAAATTTTTTTAAATTATTAATTTTTGTTGTTTTTTTCACCTTGGTTTGAAATTTTTTTTTTTTATAAAGGGTTTTTTTTTATAGAGGTATAGGACTTTAAGTTGCAATAAAACAACGATGGATTATTCGATTGACATGAATTTTATTTATCCGAAAGATATTTTTTTTATTTTTACCTTATAATACTAGTTATAAATATCTAGCTTATATTCTGAAGGCACTAGCAACCGAGACTATCGGCCCGATTTTTTATATTTTAAACATTAATGATTAATGATTAGTGTTTTTCTATTTTTCTTTACCTTCTTAAATGTACTTATACTAGTAAATATTTATAGTGGCTGAGTAAATAATATATTTACATATTTACAGGAATTAATGCTTTTCTTTATATGTTACTTAAAATATTATTTTGTTTTAGGTAGACATAAATTTTATGAAAATTTTTAAAGTCAGTCAGTAACTCGGAGGGTTTACTGTTCCCGAAAAGATTGTGTCTGTTGGCGGTCAGTCATCTAGGATATGTTCTACTGTTAATGGGCATAGACAGGTAGAGCACTGTAGTTGTGGATTTCTGGACATCAGATGTTCATGAGTCATTTTGGTATGTCCCATACGGAGCCTAGTAAAAACTTTTATTTGGATTTTTGTTGCGTTTGCTGGGAAGAGCGGCACTTCTCCTGCCGGATTAAATCGTTTATACCAGTGTTGAGACTTCGTCCAATCGTTTTTGAAAGCTGTCCTCATATGAAT
Source organism: Sarcophaga subvicina (assembly GCA_936449025.2). Lineage (NCBI taxonomy): Eukaryota > Metazoa > Arthropoda > Insecta > Diptera > Sarcophagidae > Sarcophaga > Sarcophaga subvicina. The sequence goes on from OW388085.2 coordinate 3,274,799, forward strand.
ATTTATCATTCTAATGATGTCAGTTTTAACATTAGTTGGGTAAATAAAAGTGGGGTGTTGGCTTCCATTTTTGGCGGCTTTGTCAGCGTATTCGTTACCTTTTATGCCTGAATGTCCGGGAACCCACATTAGTTTCAGTTTTTTTGGATGTTTTAACAATACTTCCCGTACTTCTCGAATCAAGCTGCAACTATTATTGGGATTAAGGACTCCAGATATAAAGCTTTTGCTGTCACTGAATATTATAAATTTTCCGCGTAACTTAGCTACGTGCTTGCTCGCTGTCAGAATGGCCCAGCCTTCTGCCGTAAGAATTGATACATAAGGAAATAGTAGTCCTGTACTAATAAGTCTGCCGTTTTCTTCAACAACAGAAAAGGAGGTAGTCTTGTTATCTTTAGAACCGTCAGTAAAGATAAAGCTCCAACCTTCGTTGTGCCAGCGATCTCGGATCTCAGCAAACAGTTGTTTGTATATTATTGGATGAGTGGACATTTTAGGCAATTGTTGCAGGGAAGTTAACGTGGAGCTTATGGGGAGCTTCGAAGGAGGATATGGGCTCTCCTTGATCAGCTGAGGTAGACTTGAAAACTTTAATTCACTTGCACCCTCTACAGTTCTATATAGCGCTGATTTGTGACGTGGTTTTGTTTTCCGTTTTATTAAATTGATTACTGTTTTATGGATTACAGCATTAGTTGTTTTATATATTTTACCAATAAATTTAAATGTATTTTGTTTTACCCTGCTGAAAAGATCTGGCATACCGGCTTCTACTAACAGTATTTTTGTTGGTGCCGATCGGAAAGCTTGCAGGCTGTATCTAATAGCAGAATGATACGGGCCGCATAATTTTTTCATGTTTGTTTTGCAGCAATTACCGTAGATAGGTAGGCCGTAATCAATTACAGATAGTATAATTGCACGAGTAATATTAATCATGGTTGATGGATGAGCGTTGCATTGTTTTGATGTTAGGTATTTGATTCTATTAAGTCTATTTAAAGTTTTATTTTTGATATATGCACAATGATCAGAGTAAGTTAATTTTCTATCGAATATGATACCAAGGATTTTCAGGTTGAGAACATTTTCGATGGTGTGGTTGTTGTGTATTAAAACAGGGTTGTGGCAGTTGTGCTTTTTGCAGATGTGAAATAGTTTACATTTTTCGTAAGATAGATTTGAGCCTGATTTGCGTGACCATGTTAAAATATCGTCCAAAATATTTGTAAAAGTATTATTGACTTTGTGCAAATCAGTAGCTTTGATAAAGAACAGGACATCGTCTGCATAAATGCTACAGGATATGTCGTGTTTTTGTTTGATTTCCTTTAGTTCTTCAAAAGCAATAATAAACAGTATGACTGATAGTGGTGAGCCTTGGGGAATCCCGTTTTCTAATTTCCCAACTTCGGAGCAGATGCCATTTGTTTTACATTTTATCTTGCGGTTGTTTAGAAAGCTCGACACATAGTCGTAAATTTTCTGGCCCACTTTCCATTTTTGGAGTTGCCTTAAGACTAAGTGCGATCCAATGCGATCGTATGCTTTTTCGAAGTCTAAGGCTAAAATAGTAACATGATTTCTAGAAGATATTGCCGAGGATACGAAGTTTTCAAAGTTTAACAAAGCATCTATTGTCCCCTGTCCTTTTTTAAAAGCGAACTAATCGTGTGATAAGAAGTTATTCTTGGTACCAAACCACATAAGTCTGGAAGCAATGATTTTTTCAAGTGCTTTGCTAAGGCAAGGTAATAGCGAGATCGGGCGGTAATTTATAGCTTCGGTAGAACCTTTGTGTGGTTTTAGAATAGGTATAACGATTGCAGATTTCCAGCACTGTGGAATAACACCAGTGTCGAAAATCTTATTGTGCAGTTTAGTTATTCTTTCTTTGACTACCTTTGGCAATTTTCTGATCATATCATATGTAATTTTGTCGAAGCCATTTGTGTTTCCTTTAGCATTGCTCAAAATTATTTCTAACTCGAGAGCGGATATTGTTGATTCAATCTGTAAGGCTTGGTAAGTTAGCTTGGTTGGTACAACATATTTAGGTACCGCAAATGATCTCTTTTCACTAATATATTCTTGCGAAAAGTTTGCGTCAGAAGAAAATATTGACCATGTTTTGGTGAAGTGGTTAGCGATTTCCAATGAATTTAAAAGAGGACCGGTGGATGAATTCAATAAGGTAATTTTTTGTGGAATATATGAACCTGTTAGCATCTTAATGTTTTTCCAAATTTGTTTTGAACTGGTATTGGGGTTGACAGTGGAGGTGAATTTGTTTAGGCTATTTTTCTTGGCAATTTTTGCATGAAGTCTAAATATAGCATTTGTTTTTTTATACTTTAATAGTTTATCGTCGGTTTTCTGTTTTTTATAGTCTGCCCAGGCATCTTGTTTTGCTTTACGTAATTTCGCCAAGGCGGGAGTCCACCAAACGACTGATGGTTTGCCGTGTTTCCCAGTGGTTTGCGGAATATTTTTGGTCGCAGAGCATGTTATGATTTTACGGATATTAGCAGCTTCTTTATTAATGTTAGAAGAGATAACTCGATGTTGAGTTTCGTGGAGGCAATTAACTTGGAAACCGTTCCAGTCAGCTTTGTCAATAAGGAATTTTTTACACCGAATAATTTTGTCCTTGTTGAAACCAGAAATGATTTTTATAATTATTGGAAAGTGGTCACTTCCGTGAAGATTTGGTAATGCTTTCCAGCAGCTTCTCGTCACTAGAGTAGGTGAGCATAGTGTGATATCGACGTGGGTAAAAGATTTGTGAGTGGAGTAATGAGTAGGTGAACCATCGTTTAAAACCACCAAATTGTGTGTTTGGATTATTTTTTCTATTGTATCGCCACGAGAGTTTAATTTTGGAGATCCCCACAGCGGACTCCACGCATTTAAGTCACCAAGTAGAAATAAAGGAGTGCCGATGTTTGATATTATATTTACAATATCTGTCACTGAGAAATTTTGACATGGTGGTATATAGGTGCAAATTATAGTTATTGGAAAACCAACATTTATTTCTATTGCCAAGGCTGCAATTGTTCCAGTGATGTTAAGGCGTTTGTGAGGGATATTTTTCTTTATTAAAATAGCTATACCTTGTTTGCTGTATGTAGTTTGTGTGTGGTTATAGAAATATCCTGAGTACGTTTTTGGTACCGCAGGAATAATGTTATGTAGTATATGAGTTTCTTGTAGGTAGATGATGCTGTGGTCATATTCTTTAATTAGTAAACTTAGTTCATGATAGTTGTTTAAAAGTCCATTGAGATTCCATTGTAGTATATTTAACATTTTATTTATAAAGTTGGTTCATCTTCTGATATTTCTGTGTCTGATATTTTTGTTTTTGTATTATTGGAATTTGCTTGACCCGTTAGTTGATTTAAAAATAAATTTTGATTGTTATTGCTGTTTTTGTTTTTGCTGTTATGCTTGTTGTTGTGTCGTGCTTTTGTAAAGAGAGGGAATTGTTGTCATTTACATACATTTATATGCATTGTTGTTATTAATTTTATGAGTGGTGGCTGCGTTAAGTTGAATTGTTGGATTTATATCAGTATTGTTGAGTGATGAAAGTGTTGTTGTTTGTGGATTTTGCTTTTGTTGGATTTTGGTTGATTTAGTTTTAATTTGATGGTTACTTGTTTTGTTTAAACAGTTTGGGTTGGAGACTTGATTTTCTTTGTTTTTGTTGGTTTCGGTTGAAGGTGAAGTAAGGGTTATAGACGTATTGTTGTTGGTTGAGTGTTGTGCTGCTACTTGAGCCAATGAGAGATTGGATGTAGAGGTGGAGGGAACAGTGTCTTTGTACAATTTTAACGCTTCTCTCATAGAACATTTGTTGGTTATTTTAATTTTTAAAATTTCCTTATTTTGCGTAAATTTCGGGCACACTTGATGATGCGGGGTGATCCAAAGAGCAATTGATGCAAAAGGTTCGTGTGCATGTTACAGGCGAGTGAGGAGGGAGAGCACAGGTCTCGCAAAGAGTTGGTTTCTTGCAGTATTTTGCGGTGTGACCAAAGATTTGGCAGTTTTTGCATCTCATGGGATTCGGGACATATTGTCTTATTTTGATATTATGCCATGCTATGTCTAAACTTTCCGGTAGATGGTAAAGATCAAAAGTTAGTAACACGACTCCACTCGGTTAAATAATGCCATCAATGGTTTTTTGAAACTTATATGCAGATATTACCCCTTGTGCGTTGAGGTTCGATATTATTTCTTCCTCTGGAATATTAATTAAGCATGGAGCGTAGACCGTGCCTTTAGTGCTGTTTAAGCTTTCGTGGTACTTGACGGTTATGTCACAAATTCCATGAAGAGTTTTTATTCTTAAAAATTTTTGGGCAATAAGCCGGTCTTCTACTAGTAGTAATAAACTGCCCTCACGTAGCTCGTTTATGACTTTGAATTCTGTGCATATTAATTCAAGGGCTTGTTTAACTGCAAAACATGAGTACTGATTAAGTGGCTTGTTTGCATCAGTGGCGGCCACAACAATAAATTTTGGATCGGAGAGTTGTAAGGTTTGGAGGCCTGGGAAGTCAGTATTGCTGTAAGGTATTTTTTTCTTTCTTTTACTTTTGGGACCCTCGGCCAGCTCTGCAAACCAATTATTCCCGAGATTTGGTGGCCCCGGGGCCATTTTTTTTTATCTTATACTCAATAAATTATAAGTTTTATATTATATTAAATAAGAATTTACAAAATTGATATTCAAAGGAGAGAAAAAATACTAAGCACAAAAAAGGTTCGCAAATAACTGTCACTAACTGTAATTTACAATTAAGCAATGTTAAAAGTACCCGCGAATAAATCACAAACGATGCACTCCGTACGAGAGACAGACTGGGACTGTATCCGAAAGATAATCTTGTGGCATTACATTTTAAATATGATTTCTGGCATATGACCGCCACGGTTGGCGCGGATGTAGTCCAATCTGGACGTCCAATTTTCGATGACTTTTTCCAACATATGTGGCCGTATATCGGCAATAATACGGCGAATGTTGTCTTCCAAATGGTCAAGCGTTTGTGGCTTTACCGCATAGACCAATGACTTTACATAGCCCCACAGAAAGTAGTCTAGCGGTGTTAAATCACAAGACCTTGGAGGCCAATTCACAGGTCCAAAACGTGAAATTAGGCGGTCACCAAACGTGTCTTTCAATAAATCTATAGTGGCACGAGCTGTGTGACATGTTGCGCCGTCTTGTTGAAACCACATCTCCTGGACATCATTGTTATTCAATTCAATTCAAGTTAGTAGCCATGGCTCTATACCGATCACCATCGACTGTAACGTTCTGGCCACCATCGTTTTTGAAAAAGTACGGACCAATGATTCCACCAGCCCATAAAGCGCACCAAACAGTCAGTTTTTCTGGATGTAACGGTGTTTCCACATACACTTGAGGATTACCTTCACTCCAAATGCAGCAGTTTTGTTTGTTGACGTAGCCATTCAACCAGAAGTGCGCTTCATCGCTAAACAAAATTCGCTTATGAAAATCGGGAACAACGGTAATCTCGTTTTGGGCCCATTCGAGGAATCTACGCCTTACTTGATGATCGTTTGGCTTCAAATCTTGCAGGAGTTGGATTTTGTAAGCACGCAAACCAGGATCCTTCCGCAAAATCTTCCATAAAGTGGATGGACACAGATCCAATTCCTGTGCTCGATGGCGGATGGACTCATTCGGGTCTTCCTCAATGCTACGCTCTACAGCAACAATAGCTTCTTCTGTACGCACCGTACAGCGTCTCTGGGGATGCGAGTTGTCAATAATAGTAAACGTGGTGCGAAAACAGTCCATGGTTAATCGAATTTACTGCTCTGATTGACGATTTTGTCGACGATAAAATGGACGTACTGCGCGATACGTTTTCCGCACAGAACCATTATTTTCGAAATAAAATTGCACTATTTGCAAGCGTTGTTCAGGCGTGAGTCTATTCGTGATGAATTGCCAAACCAAACTGAGAATAAATCACTTGACAGCTGTTAAATCGGTCGCCATCTTGAAAAGTAATGCCAACTTAAAGTTCTATACCTCTATAAAAAAACACCCTTTATATATGTTTTGGTTGCTGCCGTTATTATTGTTGTAGTATTGTTTGGTTCGGTGTATGCTTTGGTTGTTGCTTTTATTATTTTTGTGTTATTGGATGTTTAATTTGTATTTGTTTGAAAGGACGTTCTATTTTGTTCTTGTTTGTTTTCAAAATGTAACGGCATATTTTTCTACCGTTGTGCTGTTTCAAAGTCTATTTTGCCAATTTCTTTTAACACTCTCGTTTTTGCAATTTTAGTTAATACCGTTATATATTTATATATGTAGATATATATATTGTCTTTTTCCAATAGTAACGGTTTCTATTTATTTTACTTTTATAATAATTTTGTAAATTTTTTTCTTTTAAAACTCTCGTTTTTGCAATTTTAGCTAATACCGTTATATATTTATATATGTAGATATATATATTGTCTTTTTCCAATAGTAACGGTCCTGTCACGGTCGCCATATAATAAAATAACCAAACCGTTTATATCCATGATCAAAGAACGAATGCTTTATTGTAACTCGCTTTCTTATTTCTTATCCCACTTTGCTTATACTACGCTTATTATTCTATTTCTACTACTAATTAATGGTTGTACCAAAAGGGTACACATCAGTGATGCTATTTTAATTCTTTACATTATTTACTATGTTATACTATATATACTATGTTATTGACTTCTGCGTGTTTTTGCAATTATGTTGAGTGTCACCAGACTTAAGAAAAGTGCAAGGTACCCAATCGCAAGGTTGTGTAGTTGGTGGGACTTAAATTTGTTGGGTAATTCTATAATGTTCTCATCCTTCAGAGTTTTTTGCAAGTTTGAGAGCTCGTTCATATTCTTGGCATATATTTTTTCCAGATTTATTGAGGTTGAGTTATTGTTGTGGATGGAGACTGTAATATTATTAGGCAACGATAACTCTGAGATTTTTCCAAGACTTGTATATGAGGATTTTATTGTGCTTGATATAGCTTGTCGTCCGTTCATAGTAATAGAGTCATGTTTGAGGATGCATTCTGGATCTAGCGTGAGCAGACCGGAGCCCTTCAATGATATGGGAATGATTTCACTATTGCAAACAGCGGTGGCTTTTGAGGATTGTGGAATGGCATATATCCATTGATTTTCTTTTTTGAGTGGTATCCATTTTGCGTGAGTTTTCTCCAGAATACAAGTTGGTGGTGTTTTGTTGCTGTATTAATTAATTTCACAAGTACAGATATTTGCACCAAAATTGTAACGAATTTGAATATTGGAGCAAACAAAAACACCTTGTTCTATTATGTCACAGGAGCTGAACTTGGAACTGGTAAAAGGAATGTATTGTTTACGAAATGCGTTTATGCCCAGAAAAATAGTACATGGTTTAATGGCTGCCATTGTATTATTCATCAGGTTAGGGACCGGAATCAAGTGAAATACATTGAATTTTTCATGTTCGACTAATGGTAGGGTTATTTTAAAGATGGCGTATTGTTGCATTAGTGTTCCCCTTACTCTCATAAGTTTAAATAATTGAAGCAAATTCGATTTTTCTGATACTGGAAGAATCAGCGATTGCGGTGAATGGAGTATGATCTGGTTAACTTCAATTTGTAATTGTTCTGGGGTGAGTAAACATGGACTGATTTTTCCATGACGCGTGTCCATAAGTGTGCTAAGGATTGCTGCCTGTATTTTTGTAATACTATTTGCAATTAGAGTTAATTCAAGAACCGCGGAATTAAACAATTGGTTGAGTTGCAATAATTAATTTTTAACTTAATTGTTAATTTCATGTATTTTCTCGGCATATATTTTGATTTCCTGCTCCAGTCGTTCAAATCTTGCTTTAGATGTTACTTGATTCTGACGTATAATATTTAATGTTGAATCAACAATTGATGTTTGATTTTTTTAACAATTTAAGGAAATACGATTCATTTTCATTGACTTGTTTTATTGTATCAGACATATGTTCAGCGTATTCTGAATCCAGGATGCCAAATAAGGAATGAGCAACATTACCAACTATATCCAGTGCACCCCTTTCGCTTCGCAATAATTGGTTATCTAGTTGTAACTCATTTTCCATTTGTTTAAAGTGATCAATCGAACTGAGGCATGACGTATTGTGTTGTAGCATCTTACAGATGATTTGTATTGATCTCGTCCCATTGACAAGGATTGACGTTCGGACCAATAAGCAGCTAGATCGTAGTATACGAACAGATTCCATTCGGTAGTTGAAATAGCGGCTGTCCCAATTTGTTCGAAATGTATTCCGAACTTTGATCCGAACCTTTTATATTTGACTGGAGATCCATATGCTAGTGGTAATAAGTAACGCAAGTGTTATATGGTTTGTTGGTATTTTAATTCTCTTGGCCTTAGGTTCATCATTGGAACTTTTGATATTGCCATTTTTATTCTCAGTGGGAATAGTAACTTCAGGATCTTGTTCTATGGGTAGTAAGGCGAGTCGATGAATTGGACGTTTAAATGTTCCTGATGCGGTTTTTACTTCTGTGACTCTTGCTGCACCGTCATCACCAGTATTGACTTGAGTAATTCTTCCCAATGGCCATTTCATAATAGGTATGTTATCTTATTTTATAATAACCATGTCTCCAACCTTAATATTAGCAAATTGCCTCTGCCATTTGCTACCTTGTTGTAGTTCATTTAAGTATTCTGTAAACCATCTATCCCAAAATTCCTTTTTGAGATGGGATACCAATTTCCAATGAGATAAAACTGATACTTTTGGTAGTTGTGCCTTGCTATCGACTCGTGAGGTAAGTGGTTCGCCAATAAGGGAATGGCCAGGAGTTAATGCTTCAAAGTTATTTGGATCATTTGTTATTGGTGTTAGTGGACGAGAGTTAAGTATCGCTTCAATTTCTACTATGATCGTTTCCAATTCTTCTTGGGTTAGAGATGCATTTGCGACATTCCGAAATAAAAGATGCTTCGCTGATTTTACGGCTGCCTCCCATAATCCTCCAAAATGTGTTGCTCTCGGTGGAATGAAATGAAAATGTATTCCTTTTGAACTAGAAGCGGAAATAATTGATGATTGCGCTTTAGAAGAGTAAATGCTATCATCTAATTCTGTTAACTGATCTTTTGCTCCAATAAAATTCGTAGCGTTGTCAGAATAGATGTTTTTGCATCGGCCTCGTCGGCCAATAAATCGTTTCAAAGCGCCAATAAAAGCGTCTGTTGACAAGTATGAAACCAATTCAAGATGAACTGCCTTTGTAGAAAAGCAACCGAATACCGCAATATATGCCTTTGTTGGTCGTTTGCCTCTAACCCTATAGTGAATCCAGAACGGTCCACAATAATATACACCAGTGTTGATAAAAGGTCGTGTTGACATAATTGTGGTCGAGCCTCTGAACATCTTACGCATTTCTGTAATGTTGCTCGCGCCATTATTTTACCTTTTATTGGCCAAAATCGTTGTCTGATTGTGTTCAAAAGTGCTTGTCGTCCACAATGACTATTTTCTTCGTGAATCATGATGAATAAGAGTTTTACGATGGGATCATTATATGGAATCAGCATTGGATGTTTAGCATCGTACGATAGCAATGACGCTTCCAATCGTATGTCTGAACCATCTATAAATGGACAAAGACTTATGATAGAGCTTTTTTTATCGACTTCTTTGTTCTTTTGAAGTTCATTTATTTCTGAAGAAAAGTCGGACCTTTGAATGGTGTTTATGATTAAGAATAGTGCATCGTCCAGCTCAGTCGAAATTAATGCCTTACATGTTGGACGTTCTTCCATTTTTATTCTTGTGTTTCTGATGAATCTAAGAATGTATCCCAGTGTCCTTTGAAGAGTTCTGAATGAGTTTTTATGCGGAATCTTGTAAACAAAATCGTCATTGGAGCAACTGGCTGCTGTAATAACGGTTGTCTTCTTTCTCTCTTTGTCATTTGGAATAAGTCGATGCGAGAATTCAGGTGGCCAATTTTGTTCTTTTCCGTGCAAAAACAACGGCCCATGGAACCATAAACAGCATTCGGCGAGTTTTGTTGCCGATAGTCCTCTGGAGACCTTGGAACCGACATGGCACCATTGTTTGGACAATGTTAATGATTGTATTTTGGAAACTCGATTAGCTACAAATGTGTGGTACAATGAGGATTGAGCGTTTATCCAAGATAGCACTATTTCGGAATCTGTCCATAAAACCATAGGTAAATTTCTAATCTGAAGATCAGTTTCAATTCTGTGTCCAAGTTTAGCAGCCATGACTGCAGCACATAACTCTAGACGTGGTAAAGTTTGTTGTTTTAATGGAGCGACTCGTGTCTTGGCACAGAGTAATTGTGCAACAACTCTTCTGTCTTTAAGAGTTGCTCGTATATAGGCAACTGCACCATAAACTTTTTCGGAAGCATCTGAGAATATGTGTAATTGTGTATTTGCTGGAAGATTCCCATTAAAGACGTGTCGAGGAATTTTAAAATTGTTTAAGCTGTTTAAGTCATTTTTGAATTTAGTTCAATTTTCATGAAGATCTTTAGGTAATGGTTCATCCCAGTTTAGTTTTAGCTGCCATAATTTTTGAATGAAAATCTTTGCCTTGACAACGGGTGCTAGTAGCCCGAGAGGATCAAATAATTTAGCCAGATCTGAGGTTGCTGTACGTTTTGAAACCGTATGTAAATTATTAGCTTTGACCTTAATGCAAAATTGGTCTCTTGTAGGTAACCACAGTAATCCTAATGTTTTTACTGTCTTGGTGTTGGTACTGCTGAAATCTAAATCCACTTCCTGATCACTGACCGGAATATCTTTCAGTAACAGAGGTTGATTTGCACACCATTTTTTCAAATTAAACCCATGGCTTTTTAAAATTAAAATTTTTGAAACCGGTGCTACTCCATTTTGTGCATGGGCAACACCCCTCATTTGGTCAGCCTTAATAGCAAGATTGACCAATACTTGATGCATTTGATCGACTGTTTTGTCATATTTATCCTGATCTAGCCCGTTGGCTACTGGATCTGTTAGTGTTTCGTGAGCTTCACCATGAAGCGTCTCGATTTGTTCCCAAGACCTCTTTAATCTGTCTATTTTTAATTCAAAATATTGTAGAGGTTGGTCTTCTGTAATTATAACTCCATTTAATAAACGAATGAATGCTGATAGTTTGGCATTCAACTTTCTCATAATCCCGCAGGCGTTGCTAGGAACTTCTACGGAATCAATATCTCTTAAAGGTTTATCTCCTTCATGGATTAAGCTCGCAGTTATCCGCTTTTGTTTTAGACGATTAGCTTCTTTTTCGAATAATTCCATGTATTCGGAGGCTACGCGTTTGATTTTTTCGTAATAGTTCGTAAAGAAGTACTCGAGCTTCATAGGTTCTTCGCATGCATCTCGAATCTTGAAATCCGTTTCCTGAAATTGGTTCCAAGATTCCTGTAGACGCCGTAGCCGCTCCTCAAAATAGGAAGCCTTTCCTTTCCGGTCTGCGGAATCCTTTTTGAAGTTTCGCACAATAGTCTGGATTGTTTCACCAGTTTGATTTTGAAGATCTAAGAGCTGTTCCATAATGTCTACAAGGTTTATTCAGTGAATGCCAAAGAATATTAGGTCTTTTGATGACTGCGATGACGCGTGCTGCTCCAAGGTGTCACCTAAAAATGTGTTTGATACGTTGATGAAGGATGTGTGCTGCCGCAAAAAATTTTTGGTGCTATGCTGAAGGATGCGTGTCCTTATCTAGGGGTCACCAAAAATGTTTATGCTCAATTAATAAGTTGCCAATTCAAACACATAAATTTGAACTGTTTTATTAACTGTTGATTTTTATCCCTCAAGCACTTGTAACTTGAAGGTAAAGTCGCACAATAATAAAAGACAGTATTTTTATTACTGAACTACTGTTAATTTTTTATTTAACTATTTATACTACATAAACTTAACAATAATGCTAAATCAACAAAATAATTTTAATGTAACATAATATTCTTATTGCTAAAAATTCATTAAATTAACCAATCAAAATGTTTTTAAATAAAATAAATTTTATTGCAATTTGATACATAAGCTGATACTAATAATAACATGGGTATTCCCCATGTGTAGACCATTATACTAATTATAATAGTTGTATTCACTTTAAGTACAAACAGTTATTAAAATTGTTATTGTTGTTGTGGTTGTTAGTTATATAATTGTTTGTCCTGTTATTATTTCTTCTATTGTCATTTCTGTTATAATTTTTTTTATAATTGTTATTGTTGTATCTATTAGTAAAATGGTTGTTATTCCTGTAATTTCTGTAATAATTTCTGTTTGATGATGTTTGGTACATTATGTGATTTTGTCATTTAATTCCGTAGTTAATGCTTCTATTTTATCAGCAAATTTTCTGATAGTGTCTAACTGAGTAGATTACTTTATTAGTTCGTTTAGAATAACATTTGGTGACTTCTTTGTTTTATAAGTTTCTTTTAAAGTTGAAATTAATGAGCCTATGTCAGTAGGAACTAATACTTGTCTTAATTTGGTTTGCACTTTATTTGAAATTTTAATTTTATATACAAAATTGAAAAATGAAGTGTGTTTAGTTGAAGGTAATGTATCTTTCAGTACTTCGATATTTGCTATGTATTAATCTTTTGTACCATTGAATACTGTTAGCAATTTTGAAATTGATGCTAGTTCTGTCGTGTTCAAGTTTTCTTCAGTCGTGGTGGAATTTTCTATCTCTTCTTCTAATGCTTGAATTTTCAATTTATCTTCGTGACTCTGTAATATTTCTAATGCTCTTTCTTTCTTTTCTCTAAATTTCAAGGTATGTAGTTGTCGTTGTTGTTCTCTTACTGCCTTATTTTCCAGTATTTATATGGAGATGTTTTCTAATTCCTGTAGTTCTGTTCTTTTAGCATGAATAGTTTCTTCTGTATAACCTCTTACTAATGATTTCCTAGCGTTCGATATAATGGAATGTATACGTTCGTATATTCCATGGGTCATATTAATTTTTATATTATTTTTTTTGTAACTAACATTATATTATTACTAATTTTAAAACTGTAATTAAATACATAATAATAATAATTTCATAATGTTTGTTATTCTTACTTAAAAAAAATTTATATATGTATAAATATATTGATTATTAAAATATATGTATCTACATGTTAACAGTGATTTCTTCTCTTTTATAGAAAAATTTTAATTTCATTAAATTTCTTTTAATTTAATTTAATACATTATTATATAGTTCTATTCTAGTCTATTTTTATTAACTAATTTTTTTCTCATTGTAAATAGTCACATCAACATCATTTATGCTTTTTATAATATACAGACAAATATTGTAAAATTTGTCGTAGCATTCCTTTTTTCAACAAAACTTTAACATTAATTTTAATCATATTCTTTATTCTTGTTATAAATATTTTCATTTTGTAATACGGGGCAGGATTAGCGGGGCAAAAAAAACAGGATCAAATTGGCAGGATCGCAATGTAGTGAAAGTAATGTTTGTGTATTTGAATTGTCGGTCAGTTTTTTTGTCTGTCATGGTTTGCTTATTATTAAGGCGAGCACGCCACTCGGGTATGGCTAAAAAGCCGCAGTTTAGTGTGAGAATAAAAAAGATTATTTATCAGCTAAAGAGCCGTTATGATCATCAATTTTATTCTAAATTTATCAATCAACTTACAGCTATTTATATAAATTTCTTAAGTCTAATTTCTTTACATATTAATACTTATGACCTAATTTAGTTTTTACTTAAGTCTAATTTCTTTACATAATACTTAAGGCCTAGTGTGAATGGTCAGCATTTTGCTACTTTACAATTATTATGTACTGAAAATTTGTATAATGCAATTTGATACCTCATGACGTTGGTCATTGACAGTTTTATTTATATTATTGAGGAATGTATCAAAATGCATTCATAGGTAGCACAAACGTAACCAATACACAACAGTGGATAAGTGTGACCAACACACTACAATCAGCTTCGCAGGTATACCGAACTCATTGCGGCATTGCGACATTGCGGCAAAAACACGATCCCTTACGGGGCTATCGAAGGCTGCCTTATAGTAGACTTGTTTTCCGTGGGTCTTCTCCATCATTTGACTTAGTGTGAAGTTCTGATCGATGGTGAACTAGTCAGGTCTGAAGCCGTACTGATAAGGTCCAATCAGTATTTTGAAGAGCGGCTTCAGTCGTTTACACAATACGCCTGTAAGAACCTTATATGCGATAGGGAGAAGGTTTATACCCCTGTAGTTGGCGCATATCGCAAGGTCTCCCTTTTTCAGGACAGGACAGAGGACACTGAAGTTCCAATTGTTGGGCATACTCTCCTCTAGCCATATTATGTAACTAAGCTGGTGCATGCGCCCTATCAACTCATTAAACACCCCTTGCGGATCTTTTACCAAGTTTCCATTCTCATCTTTGCAGGAAGACCCTCCGGGCTTAAAAGCTTCGGTTAGGCGTTTAACCTTTTGATAGAATTTTCGAGCGTCATTCCTACACCTATACCACGGAGTAACCAGAGTTGACAATTATGACGTTTGAAAAACGCTAAAATCAGCAGCCTTAACCGTTTATTTAGAGAGAGAAAACCAGAGTTGACAATTATGACGTTTGAAAGACTCAAAAATCAGCAGCCTTAACCTTTTATTTAGAGGGAGAGAAAATGTAATAGGTTTTGCGAAGCAAATGTGTTAAAAGCAACAGATATGGAGAGCGAAAACTGGCAGATTAAGTAGAAAAGTTAAATGGAAATAAACATTTATTTTGTGTTAAAAAAGGGGAAATTTGAAATATTTTTTTAATTTCCTCAATGAAAATTTAAAAAACTCTTAAATATTTAATTATTAATCGAAATTAAATCAACAAATAGTGCAAGTTGTGAAGAAAAAGAAATCTCTTTTTGGCCCTAAGAAGGGTCTTTGATGTAGTGAAGCCGAATTCGGAGCTGGTGCATTGGGTGACAGGATTGCACTGCCAATTCAGAAGGCAACAGTGAAAAGACAGCACTTTTAATTTACGATTGGTAGGTTTGGGCCTGGTAGATAGCGCATGATGCATTTTCGGCTCCTTTAAAAAATTTATTTAATTATTATATAAAATACTAGCTAAATCCCGGTTATCTTCGCTACTCCTATCGATATGAAATATACATAAATATTCAGAACATATTGATATACATTTTTTCTTATGTATATTTTTAGTCAATAACCTCAACGTAATAAAATAAAAAGATATTAAAATATTTATTTTGTTGCTGATATTTACATTGTTTCATAATAATTATTTCTTTTTCTATTCGTATTGGTCAAAAACATTTCGACGGCGTTCCTCTTGTTCCACATATATCTCAACAGCTCTTAAAAAGTACACGACATGGAAAACTATTAGAGCTAGAATCTAGCATGAACCACTTTGACACACATATGAAAATTTCGGGTTAGGGAAATAAATTGACTCTATTTTTATATGAATTCTTAGACAAAAAGTAAATACTAAACATCATATATCTGATAAAATATTGCAGCCAAAGTCATGTGTATTGCCTGTTCATTCCAATACCTGTTTTATTATATGTTTGTAAAAATACGCATAGAGGAACATGCGTAACTTAGGTACCATTAACAGTAGACACAGACGATTGATGACACTATACTGCCTTAATTTATTGACTACCTACAGCATACATAATTTTTTAAAGAACCAATTGTTACCTTTGGTTATATAATACAGACCAAACCTTTATGGTCAGGTCATTTATGGTCGCCTTAATAAAAAATATTAAATATTTTCTATTGCCCAAAATTTTTTATTTTGAAATTAAAAAATTTTACCTGCTATGGTATATTTGCCTAATAATGATTGAAGGGAAGTACTTAAATAGTACTTACAATCTTTTTCGCAAAAAAAATCAAGACTTCTTATTTTTTACGTTGAGGTTATTGACTAAAAATAATAAAAATATACATAATAGTGTTTTCACACCGAGTGGTTTTAATGCAAAAGTTGGTTTTAACGTTAAAACCAAAAATAAAACCTGATTTTACCATACAAAATTATTGTGTTAAAACCAAAATAAAACCTTTTTTGAATTGGTTTTAAGTTGGTTTTATGAAATACAACCTTGTTTTGATGCTGATGCTGATGAAAACAAAAACAAATGTAAATAAATAAATAAATGTAAATAATCATTTATTTTGTATTAAAAAAGGAAAAATTTGGAATATTTTTAATTTCTTCAATGAAAATCTTAAAAATTTGTAAATATTTAATTAATCGAAATGTGTGTTGTTTCTGGTCACAATGAATATAGTTTCTTGTGCGAAAGGTAAGTCAGAAGCTAAATATATCAAGATGAAAGGCATATTGCTCATAAAATTTTTTTCTCGTAGTCATAAATGTCATGAATTTAAAACCAATTTTAATAAAACTTGCAGTGTGAACGCAAAATCAGCTGTTTATGGTTTTAAATTTTGGTGTGAAAACACTATAAGTAAAAAGTATATCAATATATTTTGAATATTTATATTTCATATCGATGGGAGTAGCGAAGCACACCGGGTTTTAGCTAGTTGTATATATTTTGCAATGTTAACATTGTCTAATTTTGTGGTTATTGTATTATCATTTTAACAAACATTTTCTTAAAAAGTATAAAATGAATTTAATGAAAATAAAATTGTTATGCCTTTGTTAGAGATGTTCACACTGGCCACCCTAATTTTAAGTTTAGATATAAGTTTAGTTTAAGTGTACAAACCACTCCTGTACTTACGTCTTAATTATTGTGAATTGGTAATATACATGAAAAGAGATCAATACCCGATCAACCCCCAACCCGAATGGTACGTTTGTGTACATAAATAAATAATAATTGATTATTTAAAACTAATACATTTCTTATTTTTTATTTACCCCATATTCTCGCAAAATATTTTATTTTATTCTCTCCCTGTTCACCCCACATTTTGGTCCTTCGAACGGGATCATCCCCTAAATAAAATAAAATATTTGACGAGAATCTGTTTGCAGATTGTCTCGAAGATCGCCATACTGGTTATTTCTTTCTTGGATAAATTACACCCTTTTCTCCCCTTCATATAATTTTTATATTGTAATTTGGTATTAATTAATTACATTTCTCAAGGTATGTAATTTGAATTTTTGGATATAAAAAAGTGAAGTGTATTATTTAAAAGAAGTGTAAGAATATAAAGAATATAAAGTGAAAATTGAAAGTGCGCTGTTGTTGTCGGAAAGCAATAAATACAAACAAGTGCATTGGTGTTGCTTTATTTTGTATAAGTAAGAAGTGTACAAGTGTTGTTTTTTATTTTATTTTGTTTACTGGTTTTGTAAGTAAACAGTTTATTGCTTTCTATGTGAAATTGTCAATTTTTACTAAGCCGCTGTTGACATTATTTTTTGCGTTTTTTCCGGCAATTTTTCACATTCTTACGCTTAATTAAAATTATTTGAACTTTTTAGAAAAAGTTGCGATAACTTTTAAGTATGTTTATACTGAATATACATACATACATACCAAATTGGTCATTACAACCCTTCAGTCAGGATTACGACCTAGTTTCTCACACCACTTATGTTGTGTGCATTAATTTTATACATGAGTAGTGGGACCTACAGTTTAAAGTCGACTCCGAACGACAGATTTTTGAGAAAATTTTAATGGCAATTTTATTTACTCTCAGAGTTTTTGTCAAAAAACTGCTGAGAGAAAGACGCCGACGAAATACTTTTTTATTTTGTTTTGATGTCTGGCCTGTGGCTCGAACCCGGGCTTTACGTCTAATAAGGCAACACACTACCTACTAGATTACGGCGACTTCATATTCATACTGAATATATATACATTTTATTATATTTTAAATCTTATATAATATATTTCTGCGTGCACTTTAAAGTTTTCGGTTCCTATTTTTTATACAATCGTTTCTTTTAATTACTCATGCCGGAATTTACGAATCTATCGTTGCGTACCGCGATTTCTTTTCTTCTTTTTAGAGAAAAAAAGTTTTGTAACCCCTTTTTTAGTTTTTCGGTGCGAACCTAATTTTATTTGTTGAAAGAAAAAAAGAATAATAATAATATTTCTCTAATCTGATAAAAATGGAGAGGAATTTGAGAAACTTTAGTAGGAATTTTAATCGTTTCGAGGAATTTGAAACTTTTGTTCGGACTATCCCGTTCAAAGCCACTCATCGGCAGGAGTTAATTCGATTGTAGGAGGTCTTCCGCGATAGTTACGATGACCTTCTAGAGACTGCCGAGGACACTAAGATGTCGACGAAGGATGTCAAGGCAAAGTATACGTCGGGGTATACTTTATATTTCGAACTGATAGCGTATCTTGATGGGTTAATTGAAAATTTTAAATCGAAAACCGCGAACCCATCCTCTAGCAGTATCCCTATTCACCTTACCCCATGCGACACCCCAACAACATTTCGAGATATGTTTTCGGCCATTTACGGAACTAACCCCCATATTGGAAATATCCAAAAGATGTATTATCTTTTACAGAAGACAGAAGGCGAAGCGAGGAACATAATACGAACGTGCCCCATGACGAATGATGGTTTCGACATGGCTTGGCAGAATCTGGACGACCGTTACGAGAATAAAAGACTATTGGTCAATTCTCAGTTGAAAACCCCTTTTAACCTCCCTTCCATATCCAAAGAATCTGGCCCTTCAATTAAGAGTTTGCAGCGAACAATTAATGATTGTATAACGAATTTGTCGTTGCTGGACATAGGGACTCAGAATTAGAATATCATCTGCGTTTACGTCTGCTCCGCTAAACTTCCCGAACACACCCTAGGTCTTTGGGAGCAGTCTCAAGGGTCTTGCTCAGACCTACCCAAGTGGAAATGATGGATGAATTCCTTGCTGACAGATATCGAACGCTGGAATCAGTTTCGGATATAGTCCGCAGCCACAATTTTGTCCAAGGTACTGCTCGGGTTAATAGTCAAGGTAGTTCTGGTAATTTTGTAAAGGCAGAACAGATTGGGACGAATGTTTGAAACACATGACGTTTAACAGATGGCTTGAGTTTGTCGATGATTACTTGTACATCGACAGGATTAACATCCCCCGTTGGGTTAATTTTAACCCTCAGCGTGAAGTACTTCATGCATTTTGTGATGCTTCTGAGAAAGCATATGTAGAGTCCTAACCCCGTCTGGTGAATTTGTCACCCACTTGCTCGCTGCCAAAGTAAAAGTTGTGCCTGTAGAAGTGTAAACAGGAATTGGAATCACGTGGAATCTCGACATAAGGTTAATATTCTATAATGACCTTTTCATGCCTCAAAAAATCTGTCAAGGAGACTTCGTTGATGCTGATTTTGTTGTCATTCCTCATGACAATTTACTTCTAACGATCAAAAATTTGGTTGAATCCAATGGATTTATTTCGTCCCTTATTCGAAGTGCGAGTGTTTGATTCGCCAATGGCGTTCTAACACGGCTGATTGCGAAGCTCTTGCTGCTCCCTAGTCAAGAGCAAAACTAATTTGTTTTCTTTTTTCTCTGTTGCGTGTTTGTCGTTTAGTTCCAGATATTGTAATGCCGTAGGCTAATTGTCGAATGCCTAGGAGACAAACACCACGAAGATAAATGTTGGCAACTAAAAGCAGTCTACTCATAGAGAACGCAAGAAGAAGAGTGCAACCCACAACCAAGCTCTGGAAAAACAATGCTTATGTGCTGGTCAAACACCTAGTTCCGGTAATGGGACTGTCCTGGCTGCTTCTAATACGACATCAGGGCCTACCATCGTAATAAACATGCTAAGCAAATAGTTTTTTTTTTCTATATTATTATATCATGCTATTATTACCCCTGAATTGTTAATTTAGATCTCTGGCCAGATGACTTCTCGGTCCTCTTGTTACAATGTTGCAAGGGGGCGGGATGTTCTAATTTTATGTTTAGATATAAGTTTAGTTTAAGTGTAAAAACCACCCCTGTACTTACGTCTTAATTATTGTGAATTGGGAAGAATATACATGAAAAGAGATCAATACCCGATCAATCCCCAATCCGAAAGGTACGATTGTGTACATAAATAAATAATAATTGATTATTTAAAACTAATACTAATACATTTTTTTATTTACCCCGTATTCTCGCAAAATATTTTATTTTATTCTCTCCCTGCTCACCCCCACAGTGTTGTTTACAAAAAAAATTATGCTAGCTTATGAAAATGATTAATTTTTTTAGTTTTTACTATAAATTTGAAGGTTGTAAGTTAATAATGACTAATTAATAATTGTATTAAAAATAAATACAAATATACTAGAATGTATTTGGGCGGCATTCAAATGGCATCACTATATATCGCTTATATAATATACGAGCGAATACATGAATTACTCTTCGAAAAATAATTCAAATTTTTTTATATGTTGGGAACACAAAATTTCAAATTCGAATAATTTTTCCAATTGTGAACATGGCCGATTGTATTTTATCACATGATTGACAACTTCAATTGGAGTAATCAATAATTATCCTAAATATGTGATATATTTCAAAGCCGGGCAATTTATTACAGAAGTAGTCTAATGGCCTGTTTTCATACCACAAGTGACTCAAAATATTTGTTCATTTGTGAACATTTGGTTTTTATAACACAAATGGCAACCTTTTTTGAGTAGAAACGTAAAAATTTTTTTTGTTTTCATATGGCAATTCCACTTGTTAGAAATGTCAAAAGTAGATAGTCAAAAAAACGTTTGTGTACGGAATTTTGTTTTAATATTGTGAAAATAAAGAATCGTTTTTATTAATGGATTGTCACAATAAAAATTTGTAAGTATATACATGCTATATGTTATGTAAAGAAAAAAGTATAATTAAAAATATGAAATTTTAGCATAAAGAAAACGAACGTCTCTCACTTCCAAAAGTTTGTTGAACTGATGGAACACTACCCACAGCTTGCAACGGGTAGCCCTTTGTTGGGAAGCAGTATCAGTAGAAAAAACATGGAACAGCATCGCCTCCGGTCAGAAGTGGATTGGATTGGAAAAGGGTATTATGTGAATTATAAATTTAAAATTTGAAAATAATATACATATGTACATACGTTGATGTTTTAGGTATGGCAAGATCAAAATTGCCGACTAAAGTAAAAAATAGTGAAAAACAACAAAAGTCTTCACGGCTGTGGAGGTGGTCCATGTACCGTTATTAATCTAACGGGACTGGAGCAATATATTGGCAGGATATGCCACTTGTCATCCACAGCAGCCCCTAGTGGCACTGTTTTATGTTTGCCGAAAAGAACACCACCTCCATGTAATACCAAAAAAAAACACAGGTTTGGAACCATCAAGCGCAGCCTTGGAACCACTAAGCGTACCACAATTACATCAACAAATAAATAATATTTGAATATCTATTGTAAGAACAGATCTGCTGTTGTACTATTATATTCCCCAACATTGACTTCATATTTGTAATTACCTCAAAGATATCAATGGGTTTTTTTAAGAAGTCGTCGTGATCTAGTAGGTAGTGTGTTGGCTTATTAGACGAAAAGCCAGGGTTCGAGCCCCAAGCCAGATGTCAAAATGAAATACAAAAAGTATTTCTTCGGCAACTTCCTCTCAGCAGATTTCTGGCAAAAACTCAGAGAGTAAATATAATTGCCATGAAAAGTTTCTCAAAAACATAAGTGGTGTGAGAAACTAGGTCGTAATCCTGACTGAAGGGTTGTAATAACAAATTATGTATGTATCTATGTATCAATAGGTTTTATGTATAGTGAATTTTGTATTTATATCAACAAATTTAAAATCATTGCCAGAAAAATTATAAAGTTGATTTTTTCACTTCAACTAATCTAATTTAAAAAATAAAAAACATTTGTTTCCAAACTGTCATTATAAAAAAATTATAATAGAGAATAATGCTAAACACAACGCAGCAATCTCTCAAAAATGGAATACATGGGTGTATATGGAAGCGATTATTTTATGGGCAGCGCGACAACAAACAAAAATTTTTCTGCTTTTCATTTAGGCTAATTTCTATTGTAAATAATTCCCACGGTAAAGTGTGAAGATCACTAGCAATGTAATACAAGAACAACACACATTGTGCATATTATATGCAAACCAATGCAGCCGGCGCACAGTGGTTCAAGAGGCCAATCTAGCTGGAAAAGAGTCATATCTTCTCTTTGAAAGCAGCTAGAAGTATGAAATTTTGGAGTTATGTATTTCCCACTGAAGGCATTCTTTGCACCAAAAAAAGGGCGTTGTAGGTAAAATGGGCGTGGCGTTGTAGGTAAAGAGGTAAATATAAAAATTTTTAAATAACAAATTCTTTGTATGTAATTAGTTTCACCTTGAATCAAAGATTTTGTTTCCTTTTCAAAAATTAGTTTAATGGGCCTGCAGAAACGTGTAGATGATGGACGTGGGTTTTCCCATATGATATCGTTACCGTACTTTAGCTACAAAGGTACCAAGCAAATTGCAAACAAATATTCATCTGTTTTACAGGAATCATTTGAACTAAAGTTTTGCTTATAGGTTGAGTGCCCACTGCTACCATCACACCCCCGTTTATAAATCAAAATCAATTCCGTATAATTGAATTCCTCAATGACATCTTTTTGCAATTTTAAAATTCTACATGCAGTGTGAAAGTCCTGCAGAGATACTTCTGCTATTACATCGGATACCTTTATTCCATTACTTGGGTTTAACTTCCAAAATTCGATGATATGATGGGTATATATCCGCGTTACGAATCTTAGCACCAGTACGCATCGCATTATAACTTGCTTTCGTACATTTTCCATCGATAAACAGACGTAATGCTTCTTCATCTGTATACAGTACTGGTTCCTTAGATTGTGCATTAACAATTTTTTAATTTTGGTTGGTCTCGTTGGAGAATCATTTATGTTCTTTAGAAGCGCGGCAGCATCCCTCTTGCCAGATTTATAAAGACTAACGCCAGCAGCGAACGCTAGTTTCTCAGGTGAACATCCACTAACTAAAGTAGACACTTCAATACGCTTCCCTTTTTCAGATTTACCTGAAAAATCTGATAGAGGCCTGACGTTGACGGTTGCATCCCTCCTCTGGTATTTTAAATACATTTTCAGAAGGAAGACAAAATAGTCCATCTAACCAAATTTTGTTAGAGTCTTCAAAATATTTCTTACATCCTTTTGCTTTTATCCATCTTTCGTTAATTGAATACTTTAATCTCCGTACAGATAACTTAACTTTATTGCAATAATCTTCTGTTTTACTCTTCTGTAACCCACTCTTAGCAAAAAATAGCTAATGACAGCCTTTGCCCTTTCTTTGCTTTTCATTTCGGCAATCCACGCATTATATAGTTCTCTCCGTGGGTATGTTATCTATATATAAAAAGTGTACCGGTAAATAATTGAAGCTAATTTTTTTTCCATCTAAAGTGGACATTACACACATAAAGAGGGCACAATTCATTTCACGGGAATCCACGGGAATACTATTTAAAAGTTACTCTAAAAACTATAAAATGCTAAATATTTACTACACAAACAACATATTTTCTCTTACCTATTATTTTACAGACAGAACATTTAAATGCAAATTGACATAATGCAGTATAAAAAAAAGAAAGTCAAAATATGTTATTGTTTGATGTTACGATCAGTTCAAAAGTAATGCTGTGAATCGACTGGCCTCTTATATCAACAGAGGCAATGCAATTGGCCATTTTTCAAACATCATAACAAAGCAAATAAGAAAAAAAATAAAAAACCTGATATACAGTTATGAACAGTGGATAGTTATTTAACAATTACCAAACAAATTATGTGAACTTTGAAACATAAAAAATTGACTTTTTTCCAGCTAGATTGGGCTCTTGAACCACTATGCGGCGGCCTGACAACAAAGTATCACATGATGGTCGCATGTGCGCATTACTATTGTGGCGTTATACGCTGCAGCGACGGTCAGCAACATTGAGTCAAGTGGTCGCTGCTCAAATAGTATGATTTAAATGATTAAGAATGTTTTACATACAGTTATATAGATTAAGTCTATTCTTATGAACTACTTGTTATTTATTATTTTTCTTATCAACTATAGTTACATTATTTCTTAAATCTATATTTTTAATTTTGTATGGACCTTTATATGATTCCTCTTGTTTATGTCCTGTATTATTTCTAAGTAAAACTAAATCTCCTATTTTAAAATTATAATATAATATATCCTTATCATAGTTATTCTTTTGCTTGATTTTATTTATGTCTAATAAATGTTTTGCTCTCTTAAGTGCAATTTCTAATCTAAATTTTGCCTCTTTGGCATAATCGTCTACATTGTATAGTGTAGTAATTGTGTCTACCTCATTGAAATCTTTGAAACTGTTTGGTACTTTGCTAAAAACCAATTCAAAAGGACAATAATTATGTACAGTTGATGGTGTTGTATTAAAACAATATGTAAAATACCTAAGCCATTCATCCCAGTCATCTTTTTCTACAGATACATAAGTAAGAACGTACATACATATACATTAAAAGTTCTGTGACTTCTTTCTATTGTACCTAACGTCTGGTAATGGTGTGCTGTTGATGTTAGTTTCTCGATTTTCAACAGAGTGCACAATTCGTTTAATATAGAATTTTTATATTCTGTACCCATGTCCGAAATGAACGTCTTCATCGGGCCATAGGTAAGTACAAAATTTTCAAATATCGCTTTTGCGATCATCAGCCGATTTATTTGGTATTGTTACCAGGTATTTAGTTAAGTCGCATATTAATTTGACTGCTTACTCATTTCCATGTATTGATCTTGGAAATGGTCCAATTGTGTCTACATACACTGTATCATACGGTTTGTTAGGTGTTTCCGTTTTCATCATCGGGCCTTTAACGTGTTTGGTAGTTTTCGCTATTTGACATTTGTGACATGCTTTTACATATTTAGCTATGTCCTTTGTCATATTTTTCCAGTAGTAGTATCTTTTTATTTTCTCTGCGGTTCTATATATGCCGCAATGATCTCCTTCGATAGGGTCATCATGATATTTCAGCATGATTACTATAATTTTCTTAGAATTCTTTATATCAAATATCTTTATTTCATTTAAAAGCGCTATTTTAATTCTATTTAGTACCTTATTGTCCATATTTCTAAATTCAAACTTTGAGATAAATTCGAAAATTTGCTCACTAGGTGCTACTTGTAGTTTACTGATATTTAATTTACTGGCCGCTTTCTCGAGCCTAGAGAAAAATTGTCCTAAGTCAAGTTTCTCTTTAGTAAATATATCATTTATATTTATGCTAGCTAATATTGATTTTCCCTTCTTTACGTAGCATTTATTAGGATAAATCTTTAATTTATAATGTTTTCTGACGTCACTATTCTTAATTGGTACATATATTTTGGGCTGATCTAATATATCTGTTTTATTTGCTTTATGCTGATTATTTATCATACTACTGTCTTTTTGTTTAGTCACTGATCTTGTCGTGACTCTTAATACGCACGATACCTTTCTATTCATTTCCTTAAAATCATCTATAGTAATTCGCGATAATGCATCCACGATATAATTGTCATTCAACAGTAAAATTATCTTCTTCCAGATCTAGTCTCTTACTTATTTACTTACTTAATTGGCCATAACAACCCGATTAACGGATTTCGGCCTTCCGCAACACATCCTTCCAGGCGCCTCTGCTTCTTGCGCGCCTACGCCAGTTGGTCACACCAATCGATGACAGGGCTTCCTCGATTTGGTACTTCCAACGGATACAATGTCGTCCTCTTCGCCGACTTCCGCAGATCCCCGCATGAAATACCCGTCTCGCTGGAGCATCCTCATCCATTCGAACGACATGTCCGAGCCAGCGCAGCCGCTGGATATTGATACGCTGTACAACGTCCATGTCGTTGAGGAGCTCATACAGCTCACTACTGTATCGGATACGGAAATCATCGCCAACTCGTACTGCACCGAAGATCTTACGCAGTACTTTTCTCTCGAACACTCTCAAGGCTGCTGCATCAGTACTTAATAGGGTCCATGCCTCTGCGCCATAAAGAAGCACGGGTAGGATGAGTGTCTTGTAGAGTGTTAGTTTTGTCGAACGAGAGAGGTCTCTGCTACTCAATTGCCTATTGAGACCATAATAGCATCTGTTGGCAAGAGCAATCCTGCGCTTGATCTCCAGACTGACATCATTTTTGGTGGTAACGGCGGAGCTAAGAGAAATAAATTCCTTGACTGTATCAAAACTATAGTTATCAGCCGTAATCTGAGAATCAATACGCCGCACGCCTGTACTTTGTTTTGCCCTCATTTACTGCCAGGCCCATCTTAGTAGACTCCCGTTCAATAGCACTAAAGGCAGCAGGAAAATCCCGCTTGGTACGCCTATGATGTCCATGTCATCAGCGTACGCAAGCAACTTGACACTTTTTTGAAAAATAGTGCCATTTGCGATGCACTCCCGCTTTTCGTAGAACGCTCCTTGACGAAGTTGAAGAGGTCGCATGATAAGGAACTGCACGAATTGCTCAACGTCATAGCCTTATCAGCTTCGCAGGTATACCGAGCTCAGACATTGCGGCAAAAACACGATCCCTTACGGGGCTATCGAAAGTAGCTTTATAGTCGGCAAAAAGATGGTGTATGTCGACTTGTTTTTCGTGGGTCTTTTCCAGAATTTGGCGTAGTGTGAAGATCTGGTCGACGGTGGACTTGCCAGGTCTGAAGCCGCACTGATGAGGTCTAATTAGTGTTTTGACGAGTGGCTGCAGTCGTCCACACAATACGCCTGTAAGAACCTTATATGCGATAGGGAGAAGGCTTATACCCCTGTAGTTGGCGCATATCGTAGGGTCCCCCTTTTTCAGGACAGGACAGAGGACACTGAGGTTCCAATCGTTGGGCATACTTTCCTCTAGCCATATTTTGTAAATAAGCTGGTGCATGCGCCCTACCAACCCTTTACATCCGGTCTTAAACAATTCAGCGGGGAGGCCATCATGACCTGCCGCTTTATTGTTTTTAAGGCTCGTAATCGCGGCCTTGACTTCTTCATGGCTAGGCGGCGGAATCTCCACGCCGTCATCATCGATCGGGTTCGGAACATCATCTCTAAAGGCGGTATTGGTGTCGTCATCGGCTTGTAGCAGAGTAGAGAAGTGTTTCCTCCATAACCTCAGTACTCCCTGCGGATCTGTTACTAAGTTTCCATTTTCGTCCTTACAGGAAGACGCTCCGGGTTTATAACCCTCGGTTAGATGCTTAACCTTTTGATAGAATTTTCGAGCGTCATTCCTACATCTATACATCTCGACTTCCTCACGCTCACGCCTTTCCTGTTCCCTCTTCTTGCGTCTGAAAAGACATCTCTCATCCCTTCTATTCTCTCTATAGTTCTCGACAATGGCTCGCGTAGCGGCTGACTGCAACGTTTTCTTGTATGCGGCGTTTTTCACTGCAGTTGCTTCGCGACACTCCTCATCGTACCATTGATTTCGTTGGGGTGGGCGCTCGTAACCAAGGAGTGTTTTCGAAGTATTGCGCAAGGAGTGGAGATGTTGGCCCACAGTCCACCAACGTCGCTGAGATTAGATGGGGAACGACGGAGCTTATCCGAGAGTTGAGCGGAGAACGCCTCAGCTGTCCTTTGTGATCGCAGCTTCTTAACGTCCAACTTTCGCAATGCACTATAGTGCGCAGACCTCGAAGCGCTAATGCGCAATCGAAACTTGGCTGCGACAAGGTAGTGGTCCGAGCCGATGTTTGGACCTCTGAATGTACACTGGATACGTGCCTTCCGTCTATCACAATATGATCGAATTGGTTGGATGTTGATCGATCAGGGGACATCCATGTGGCCTTGTGAATGTCGAGATGTTGAAACTTAGTGCTACATACTACCATGTTACGCGCCGCGGCGAAATCGATCAGTCTCATACCATTGGAGGTAGTGTTCGAGTGGAGGTTGAACTGTCCGACAGTGGGGCCAAAGATACCTTCCAGCCCGACCTTCGCGTTAAAATCTCCGAGGACGATTTTTGCGTCATGGGCCTTTTCTTCCGTCGGGGCGTGAGCACAAATAAGGCTGATGTTGTAGTATTTTGCCCTGATGCGGATTGTGGCTATTCTTTCGTTCACAGGCGTGAACCCAGAGACAAGATGACGAAGTATCTTATTAACCACAAAACCGCATCCGAATTCGTGCTTATCAACATGGCAGCTGTAATACACATCGCAAGATGCCAGCCTTTTGCATCCTTGCCCTACCCATCGCATTTCCTGTATGGCAGTGGTGTCCGTCTTACATTTCTTGAGGGCATCCGCCAGCTGGGCGGAAGCGCCTACCCTATTAAGGGTGCGGACGTTCCAAGTGCCTATTCTTAAATCGTTGTCCTTTGAACGTTTGCCGTGGTCGTCGACTTTTGAGGAGATCTTTTTTAGGTCTGTTGTTCCGGTTTTCATTGGAGCAAATTTTTATGTGGTGGGTTCCAAGCCCTACGCACAACCCAAATTTAACGTTCAGGGGAATGGACTTCGCTGCACGCATTAGTTAACATCTAGCGGGTGCTAGAATGCCATCCAGGAGGCGCCACGAGGAGGCTGCGTGTCAACTTGAATACAGCAAGACAAGGATCGTCCTGGTGGTCGCCACATTGACCACAATCAGAAACTTTACCTTGTTTGCATGCATTCCATCCCTCCCATCAGATCTATTCTCATTCTCGTTAATTTGGAACTTGGGTTTTTCATTGAGAACAGATAAGAAAGAGGTCTATGGTCGGTACGAACTAAAAGGTGTTTTCCATAGGTATATGACCTGAAATGTGTGATAGCCCAGTGTATGGCAGTTAATTCTTGTTCAATGGTTGATTTATTACTTTCACCCTTTGTAAATGACTTTGAAGCTTATGCTATGGGAAGTTGTTTACCCTAATGTTCTTGAGTCAAAACAGCACCGCATGCATGCTTGCTTGCGTCTGTTGTTATACAAAATTCTTTAGTAAAGCCAGGGTACTGAAGTAATGTTGGACTAACTAATGCATTATTTAAGTATCTAAATGCAAATTCGCAATCTTCTGTCCATTCAAATGGCACTCCCTTTCTGGACAATCGTGTAAGATGTCTAGAATATTCGGACAATTTTTTGATAAACCCTAATGTTTACCCTAATGTTCTTGAGTCAAAACAGCACCGCATGCATGCTTGCTTGCGTCTGTTGTTATACAAAATTCTTTAGTAAAGCCAGGGTACTGAAGTAATGTTGGACTAACTAATGCATTATTTAAGTATCTAAATGCAAATTCGCAATCTTCTGTCCATTCAAATGGCACTCCCTTTCTGGACAATCGTGTAAGATGTCTAGAATATTCGGACAATTTTTTGATAAACCTCCGGTAATAATTACAAAAGGAGACAAACCTTTTTGCGCTATCCCTGTCCTTGGGCGTCGGATAGTTTTCGATTACCGAGTATTTACTATCATCTGGTAGTATTCCCTTATCAGTACATTTATGTCCAAGGTAGGTTACCTCTCTCATAAAGAATGAACACTTTGCAGGGTTTAGCTTAAGATTGTATTTACGAAATGCCTGATCTGGCTTCAGAGCACCGGAAGCAATTGTCATCATTCTTTGGAAGGAATTTGGTGCTATCTTTAAGCCGTAGGGTAGTCTAGTAAATCTGTAGGAATCATTGCTCGTAGAGAATGATGTCAAATCTCTGGAGTCTTTCTCCAATCCTATCTGGTGAAACCCCGACATCAAGTCTAAACAAGAAAAATACTTTGCTCCGCCCAGTTGGTCTAGAATATCATCAATTCTAGGCAATGGAAATTTATCCGATAACAATTTTTTATTTATTTGCCTGTAGTCTATCACCATCTTTTTTCTTTTGAACCAACAAAATTGGACTATTGTATTCCGAAAATGATGGTTCGATTATTTTATCATCTATTAGTTTTCTAACCTGTTTGCTCATTTCATCCTTATGCGAATGTGGTATACAATAGTTTTTGATGTATACGGGCTGTTTGTCATTCAATCTCAAATTTTGCTCATAGAAATTGTTAGTAGATATTGTTTCCGTTTCCAAACCAAAAATGTCACTATATTCTTTGCAGATTTTCGTTAGTGTATGTTTAAATTGTTCTGCGAAGTTTTTCTTTAAAATATCCATAACCTTTGATTGTATATTTTCAATTTTGTTCAACCTTTGTGTAATTACATTGTAGTCAGAGGGGTTTTCGGTTTTAATACTATTTTGTCTGATTGCAATTATACTGTCATTAGTATTTAAAAAACGAATAAAAGCTTTGTTGAATTTAACTAGAATATTTGGTATAAAATCGCCTGTTGTTACTTCCTGAGTTGGTATCAATATTTCATTTTTAAGATTCTCAAATTTAATTTGTCGAACTACTTCTGACGTTGGTGGTAGTGTTATTTCATTATAATTATTTGTTATTGGTATGTCTATTGTATGTTGCAGATTAGAGGGTCTTAGAACAAGGTAGTCATGCTCTTCATTGAAATCCAACACACAATTATATCTTTTCAAGAAGTCCAAACCAAAAATTCCATCATAAGGTATGGGAAAATTGTTCTGAACTACCTGAAAGTAATGTGGTATTAAAAAGTTTTTAAATTTCATTTCCAAGAATATTTTTCCTATGGATTTCAAGTATCCCTGTCCTATTCCAGTTATTGTTGTAGTAATGTTTTTATTTATTTGTTGGGGTTTGAAAAAATGATTTTTTACAACTGAAATATCTGCTCCACCAAGAATATAATTAATTTACATATGTACAAAAAAAAACTTAAGTTGAGATTAAGGTTGTATATTTTATTATGTATTGAGCTTATCTTAGTGGGGTGTCCGAGTTTTCCGAATCGTTTTCGTATGAGTCAGTTGCTCTTACGTACTTTCCATTTCTATGTCTATTATTGAAACCTTGTCTATTTCTGTTATTTTCTGGTCTTTGTGGAGGTCTAAAGTTGTTATTAATGTTTTAATTGGGAAAATTATTATATTTTCTTCGATATTGATTATTATTCCCTCTGTTACCATCTCGATTATATTTTCTACCCAAATATAGCAACGCATTTTGCTGACCAGGTGCTTCTATACAACTTTTAACAAATTTGGTAATTGCCTCATTCATGTTGTTGAATTGGCCTGCCTCCATGATAAGTTTTACCTTATATATGGTACAATTTTTTGTTAATGCCTTAACGGCAACTTGCGTTGAATACTTGTTTGCCAATTCTCATGACAACCGGTCTGATATATATGCGTTTTTGTTAAGTTTTCAGTTTCACTGCAGTAAGTGTTAGCAGTTTTATTATTTTGTCTAGTATTCATAATTTTAGATGTCGGTACTTCTACTGACTCGCCCTTGACCGTAGCGCGCAACTTACTGATTATTTCTGATATTGTACCTTTATCATCAATTGTATTTCTAGCGGTTCCTTTCAGTTTGGTCTTTATTAAAGACACTGCTGTCGCTTCATTTGTCACCCTTAATTGTATTTAGCAACTGCAGAGAGTCTATAAATGCTCTCAGATTTTCTGCCCTGCCATCAAATTCGATTACAAGCTTTGAGGCTGTATTTAGAAGTTCTACTATTGTCTGGGTCATGTTTGTTGAAACTATTTCAGGTTTTGTTTCCTAATTATACAATCGAACCAATGTTTCGTTCGATTTTAGGTCTGTCGTTAATTTATAAGATACTTCCTCATGGAATGTAGTTGGCAATTCAATATATAAGACTCTTTTTGATAAAATATTTAGTAGCCTACTTCATACATCAGAAAAGAAATTTTCGGCTGCTGCTTTGTGGGGTGTTGTAAGCCTGCTGAAATTTACGTTAATAATAACTCTGATTCTTGCGAATTTGTCAAACAAAGTTCTCAGATGTTTTACTACTGTTTCGTCCTTTATATTTCTTTCTATATTTAAACATTTATATGATTTATCAAAATCATTTTTTATCCAATTCATTGGCTCTACTTGAATATCTCTTTCTAAGTCTTCTAGTATGCATGCTGTAAATTTTCAATACAAAATTTAGTCCTATTAAAATTGTTATTACAATCAAACAAATTTCAATTTTATCCAAGTTTATTTCATTTTGGAGTACTTCTATTTCATTTACAACATTGACCGTTGGCCTATCTAGTTTTGTTTGTGTCTGGCACATATTTAAGAGAGAAAAAAGACTTTTAAATTCTAAAATGTCTTAACATTCTAATTGTTTCCTCTTGTATTGAACATGGTTTAATTTATAATTACATACAAATTGAAAGCAAAGAAATTAAAATAATGAAAACAATTTTTACTTTAAAGCACCAAACTCCATTTATATGATTTCTAATTATATTGTAATATTATTATATTGTTTCACTTGGAAATCATAAATATTGTAGTTATTAGGATGAAAAAAAATTCCGTAGCAAGTTTCGACTTGAAAAAAATTTTGTTATTATTATTTTTGCTTCGAGCGAATCTCGCTTACAGGCCCAGCGAGTGCGGATTAGACGCACCTCGTTTAAAAGCTAAAATTTATTTATTAATTATTTTGACGCTGCTGGAGGTCCTCTTCGAGCTTAGTCTTCATCTCTTGAGGATGTGGGCTCTTTATCTTCTTGACCTTCTTTGTAAGCTGGAGATCCTTGATGTCCTTTGGTTCCTGGTCCTTGGTCATCGTTATGCCTCTTTGCCAGGCGGTCTTCAATGTGTGCTTCACACGCACAAGGTTCGCGGTGCCTATTGGCCAGGCGGTCCTCAATGTAGACGGTGCTTTTAAATTTAAACACTCCTCTTAGTTCCTTTTGGAGTGCTAATTAAAATTCAGCACCTCCTGGCAGGATCGCCATGTAAGAGGATGAATAATTGAATATAAGAAAGTTGGTTTTTTCTTTGTTAGGTGCGGATGGTACGCACTCAATGACGTTTATTCAATGATTGATTTTTGAGGGAAAATGTCCCTTCTTTTATATTAAATTTTGTTTGATTTAGCATTTCTAAATCAACAACTTAATTCTATATATCTATATACATTTCTTATATTTACTTAATGCTTTAACAATTGTTTGTATGTATATTCTATATTAAATAATATTACATTGGTTTTTGTGTGTACTAATCATGGGACAAGTGGGTGCAATATGACAGGCGCCCATTGTCCATATAAAAATAATATTTCCCACGGTAAAGTTTGAAGAGATCCACACATGATCACTAGCAATGCAATACAACAACAACACACATTGTGCATATTATATGCAGACCAATGCAACCGGCGGCCTGACAACAAAGTATCAAAT
This sequence comes from Sarcophaga subvicina, assembly GCA_936449025.2. Taxonomy (NCBI): domain Eukaryota; kingdom Metazoa; phylum Arthropoda; class Insecta; order Diptera; family Sarcophagidae; genus Sarcophaga; species Sarcophaga subvicina. The sequence continues at coordinate 3,308,290 of OW388085.2, forward strand.
GATCGTCGCATGTGCGCATTACTATTGTGGCGTTAAACGTTGCAGCTACGATCAGCAGCATTGAGTCAAGTGGTCGCTGCTCATATGCAATTGGATATTCTTTTCTTTATGCACATGAAATGTTGCGTTAGCATTGACGACTGTAAAATCATGCTACACTATTTTTATTCGCAGCAATGAGAGACTGAGTGCTATCCGTGAGAGGATTTGTCCTGGCAATGAGAGAATTAGTGCTATCAATGTAATAACATACATGAAATGGAGGATTTAAAAACACGATGTGTGAAATGTAACGCGAAAGAATGTTTTTGTTGTACTGTTGATAAAGAACGACTGAACTGTATATTTTTATTTTTTTTTGCTTATGCTTTACTGCCGCTGTCTTTATTATAATTAATGCACATGCATGTTACTTTAGGCTGCAATTGTAAAATTGTTCTACTTGCTGTGTTGCGTTTATTGTAGCTATAGCATCATTTGCTATAGAGAATTGGTCACACGAAATAAGCTGTGCGCCACTGTAGTTTTATTATGTTTTGAAGGATTTGCGACTACCATCACGAAAGAATTTGAAGATGATTCACACTCAGTGGCCCTATTGCCCCTTGTGTTGTCTAGTGTGAGGTAAGCCTCCTTGTTATGATCCGTTTGAGTGGGTTTGAAACAATCCGAACTCCTGGTGAAAAGATGTTTTGAAATTCGGCAACCAGGTATGTCGGACCAACCACGTATTGCTGAATTCCATTCTGCATTTTCCAATTTGGAAAAGTATTCCTACAGAGGCGCATAAATTCGCTTTATAGTTTCCTCCTTAAACATCTCCGATATGTTCTGTGCCAGTCGTCGGACTTTTCGTTTCCCTCTATGCCACAGTGGCCTGGAACCCAGTAGAGGCGGATGCTGTGTCGATGTACACGGTATTAAGATTCCTGACGCCCTTTGCTTCGACGAGATGGGATCCCAGCGCAACCTCGGGTGAGTCTATATGACCCGATCAGTGCCAGTTTATCGGAATGGACACAGTTTTTGAGCTATCGGCGAAGGTTGTTATATCACCGTCAACGATGACAGCTTCAGCCACGTATTCTTCCCATGTGGGAGTGTGAGTCCTGAATGTTTTTAGATGTAGTCACGACTAAAACCTAGGTGATTCGGTTCTACTTCATGCAGTATTAAAGCGTTGCCCAACGGACATGGCTTCAACATATCTGAAAACTTAAGTTTCGGAGGTACATGTAACAAGATGAACTCGAGGCCAGTCTGCGGCGTGGACTTCACAGCACCCGTGATGCATAAACATGCCAACGTCGTCCAAAAGTTCTTTTACAGACGTACAAGGCACTCATTCTTCGTCATTATTTCCCGCGTGTTCCTCTTCCAGGACAGTTTGGAGTCCAGGATGATACCCAAGTACTTTGTCTCCTTTAAGAGCCCCAGAGCCGTTACGTTCATTTTCTGAACGATGAAGCTCGGGACCTCGTACTTCCGTGTAGTGCTGTGTCCACCGATCTACTTTACAGTAGTAAAACCTGTAGTCCTTCGGTGTAATGTGGCTTGCTTTTCCCGCCTCTTTCCTCTCTTCAGGTGTGTAATCCAAAATTATACATTCCTTTAAAATCCACTCGATGTGAGGGATGATTTCATCGTCCGTTCGTTGTAATATTATCGGGTAAATGCCATCCATTTGAATGACTTGATTGCCCATGCTATCTTTTCTCTGGTTATTATTATGATATTATATTATCAATGAGGTTTGTGGTTTGGTTCCGCATCTTCGTGTGCTGTGCTTTCCACATCTACACAACGTGGGAAGTGAGTCTCCAATAATAACTCAAGCGTGGTTACCATTAGGTCCGATTAATAGGCCTGGTACCTCAGGATTCTTTATTAGTGCCTTGCAGCTTCGCTAGTACAAGTAATATCCTCACAGAATTTAGCACAGGAATCTCTTTTAGCTCGAACTAACGGGTGATTTTTTAGCTATTATCTTTTTGGCAACACTGGTTTACACAGCTCACGCACATTTCGTGTTTTGTTTCACTGTCAAACATCTTCAGTTTGGTCTATAATTTAACCATGAATAGTCTTACAAACGAACAACGATTGCAAATCATTGAATTTTATTATCAAAATGCGATCCACTACTTTATCGAAAAATTGTGTTCAGCGACGGAGCTCATTTTTGGCTCAATGGATACAAATAATAAATAAATAAGTAGAATTGTCGATTTTGGAGTGAAGATCAGCCAGAAGCATTGCAAAAGCTACGAATACATCCAGAAAAAGTCACAGTTTGGTGCGGTTTATGGGCTGGTGGCATCATTGGAACGTAATTCTTCAAAGATGTTGCGAATCGTAACGTAACTGTGAATGGTAAGCGCTACCGTGAGATGATATCCAACTTTTTTTGCCCAAAATGCAAGAGCTTGACTTGCATGACATGTGGTTTCAACAAGACTGTGCCACATGCCACACAGCACTCGTAAAAATAGACTTATTGAGAGGCGAGTTCGGTGAACATTTTATTTCACGTTCGGGACCGGTCAATTGGCCGCCTAGATCGTGTGATTTAACGCCTTTAGACTATTTTTTGTGAGGCTATGTTAAATCTCATGTCTATACAGACAAGCCCGCTTCAATTGACGCATTGGAAGACAAAATTGAAGCATTTATTCGTGAGATACGGGCCGAAATATTAGAAAGAGTATGCCAAAATTGGACTAAGCTGATGGACCATTTGAGGCGCAGTCGCGGTCAACATTTGCATGAAATAATCTTCAAACATTAAATTATATGGACCGTACTATCGATTCAAATAAAGATTTCATGAATTTTTCTGAATTTTATGTGTTTTTTTGTTTTATTTGTCTTTTGTAGGAATTGAAATTCAGCATATATATAGCCCAGTTCGTTTGGCCCTATTGACAAATCTTCTCGTTTCCTTCCTAAGATGCCTTAGCTCAGATGATCACCACGGTGCCGTACGGGAATGCTGGAGTAAGTTAACTGGGCAATATCTGAAAGAGGCTCTTCTAAGATCCACACTGAGTTGCTGGACAGATTCTTCAATGTATGCTACATCATTTGTTCCCGTCCCCGCAAAGAGATGGTCAATCAGCATGTCATATAAGGCAAAGGTAAGTCAATGCTTCGTGGACGCCAGCCAGTGTTTACCCTAACTATATCTGCGTCTGACACTAACGTCAGATCTAACGCATGTCCCTGTTTTTACTAAAGAATGTTGGTCTGCCAACACTGCCTCTTACGAGGCAGAGCTCCTGGATCAGGGCCACCTTCACATGAACTAGAGCAGAACCACGCTTGCAGCCTTAGAATAGTGCAGATTAGTCTGAAACACCTTCAGCCGGTGCGGTCTCACTGCTGTCGTTCGATGACAGGGCCAGGCTTAGCTGTTCGACCCCATGCCGCATTTTACCGTGCAAGAGGCACAAAAGTTGCAGAGACTCCGGACCTATTTTGATCCAGAGATCCTTTTCAGCATCTTTGTCCCTTCCATGGCCGTGCACAATCGTCCAATCGGACGTTCTTAGTCCCATATTTTGTAGTTTGAGTAGGAAGAGTGTGGCTTCGTCTTCCAAAATTGGAGGAGGAACCCGAACACTGACGATTGTTCTGACAGGGGCTTTCTTTAGTGACACCACGTCGAGCTGAGCACCCGGCTACAACACTCCTTCATTGCGAATGCAGTTTGTGAGAAACCCTAAAGCTTCTCAGTGACTATCCTACCACTTTCAAGTGTCGTGTGTTTGACTAGTCAAAGTTACCATACCCTTTGTATGTAACTTAATATCAACACATTCTTGCTGATATTGTCCACACTGCATAAATGTTGGGACAGAGTGTATTATGCTGTCTCAGCATATTCCCACCGCACGCATAGTGTGCTAGAATTAAGAATTTAGTGTACAGTTAGCTTTAAGAAGAAAAGAAATAAAATTGACATAGAAATGAACAGTCGCCAAGCGGCTATTCATAAAACAAAATAAAACCGATTTATTACACAGCGATCCTGCCGGTACACAAATGAAGCTATCAAAAAACACAAATTAAATTAAAGTTAAAACAAAAACCACAACATCCATACATACAAAAACTAAAATATAAAAAATTTTCCTATCATCGTTTTATGAAAATAAAAAGCAAAAATAGTGTGATTTTTTTTGTTACAAGCTAGAGAATCAATCAAATTGTGAGAAATAAGGAGTGTTCAAGCGTTAAAATATTGCTGAAACAACACTTTAAATTATACAACAACACAACAACAAAAACAACAGAAGCTAGCCATTTCTTGCTTTTAATCCTTGCTTTTACTCTGGGAATTTTACAAATTTACAAGATACGTGCATGAGAAAGAGACAGACAGCATTACTACGGTTTTAATCAAAATAATAATAACGACAACATCTGTAGCCCTAACTACAAATAGCAACAACAACAACAAACAACAGAAAAAGGACTTTAGCAGGACGTTATTTTTAATGTGCGTAAAATCAAAAAAAAAATATTTCAAGTGTCTTAAATGGATAGAAAACTAAAAAGAATAAAACAACAATAATAATAATAATACTTAAAAAATTTTTTAACTATATCTTTTATTTTATATATCCTTTAGCTATAAGTATTTTATATATCATTTTATTCTTATTTTATGAAAAGAAAATTTGTATTGTGAAACTGTTGCGATACTTACGAGTGGTGTAAAGAAAAAAAAGAGAATTTTTTTGATTGGCCTTTTCGCCTTGGGGGGACCATATCTGTTGGTATGGTATCCTGATGCCATGATATATAGTAATTTTTTTTTACTAACTCTGACGTAGGATAGACTAACTAACATTTGCACAATTGTATAAACTTAGCTTTAAGTAAAATTATTGTAAACTTGCTTTTTGTTGATGTAAACAATTGTACAAAATACTGACAAGACAGTTCTGGCAATCCTCCAAAGGATCAATATTTTTAATTTTGTATATGAATCAATTTCTCTCTCACAGAGTATTTTTAACGATTCTTTAATATATTTTTTTTCTCTCTCTCTCTCTCTCATATACATTTTGTAATTGATAGAAATTTATTCTTTTAATCATGGGTAATCACGATTCGAAAATCGAGAACCCAAATGCGAATGTGATAAATGAAATAACTATAAAGGTAGAATATCCCATTATATATTTAGTCATTATCATCGCGATTTTAATCCTTTAATTTCCAACAACGCTCTATCAATTACATAAGAGATCCCTCAAAAAGAACTATAGAAGAGCAGCATCTATGGCAGTAGACATAGACAAAGTCTAGGAACATTCTCTTCATTTTCAAAAAGTCCATAGACTTCTTCCTATATAGTTATTTGTTGAAAAAGATTACGTTGATTGTAATTTCCTTTTGCGTTCAATAACAATTTCAATTTACCTCTTAAAGAGAGTAAAAAATTTAACCTTAAATAGTATTTTTAATTACATTCCGCAGCGCGCTCTCATTTATTCTGTTCTTATGGACTGGCAACAGATCTTTATCAAATTAAGACAGATAAAATAACATTTCGATAGGTCCTATAAGTGTTTAGATACAGATAGACCTACCAAGGATGAA